>JAUZND010000735.1:0-13943 GCA_034780555.1 Coelogynopora nodosa | reverse complement strand
TTTGGATTATCATGATTATATATTTTTATTTTTTAACTTTATAAAATTCTATGTCGTAGGGACTTATGAATCACCCTATCTATCAGAACAATCTACTCATATATGAAGCAATAAATAAAATTAAATCAAGTTGGAACAATACAGACTCCATTGCGTAAATTCTAACAATCAACAGGTAATAATGATTGATTACTATACGCAGCGTCAGACTACAAAGCAAAAAATAATAATAATAATGTATTATTTCCATTGATACGAGAATGTTGACCTGATTTTAGTGCGGTAAAATCTACTGGTAGATCAGCGAGCGTATTTCATTCACAAACTCCGGATCAATGAACCAATCAATCGGGGGAATAACGAGGGATGACGTTGTGCGTGTGTATACGAAGCATAATATACTGAATTATTAAAATATATTATTATTATAACGATTTGCGTGTCAGAGTCTTTTGTCCCAGATATGATTGGCTGTGAACTACTAATAAAATGTTAACGAGTGGTTTACTTTGGCATCAATGGAAACTAGTTAACACACCAGCCTGGGTTTGTGTGTAGATAACAGAAATATCGGTTACTACCTCACTCACTATTCAGAATCAATGAATGCAGCAATTGAGTCGCGCGTCACTTGCCGTACATCGCATCGACATGAATTAAACTTTTCACACATCACTCTGGAGATTAGCGCGTAAATAATACCAGAACAGCTGTATATATACAAAGTAGTACACAATTCAATACACCGCACTGTGTCGACATTTTTAATTATTTTCCTGTCACCAATAAACACCTAGCTCTGTTGCTTGCAATAATATTGTAATCTATATTGTATCATTAATTATTTTCATAAACAACATTGTTAGTGAATTATTTACGGATTTCTAGAATACAAGTTGATTGAAATAAACTCAAGCATGTCTAGATATTTTGCTACTGCCATTATTTATTGGATAATATTAAACCACACAATTATATATATAGAACTACATAGTACAGTTTGTAAATGTTGTACACAAAATTGTTTTAGTATAAAATTAAAAACTAAATTGACAAAAAAAATAATATGAACAATTAGTTTGCAGACTGTAAATTGCAAGTCTTGCTATATAACCTGCTAAAGGCAATATTAAAATCCAACTGAACAAGTTCGCGTCGATTTTAGACCATTTTTAAATCGACCGAGATATTAGATCGATATGGATCACTATCACACGAAATGACGCCTATACTTCTGAGTCTCCCGTGTCAAAAATCAATAGGAAACATTAAATACCCCCGCCTCACAACCATGTCTCAACTACCTACCTACTGTGCTAACTAGTCACACAAAGTGCCAAGATCAATAATTAGCTATCGGAAGATTACAACTGTAGTGACGGAATATATTTTTTGCCTTAATAATGGCAAGACATGATTTCAAGCTGAAGTACAAAACCAGCGTATAAACCAAATCAGACAATAAAATGGGTTTAAGACAAGATTATGGTTGTTAAATGTTGATTATAACCTATACTGTAGATAGGCGAACTACTTTCGAAAATATTATTAAAGGTAAAGCATACAGAAATGCACAGATAATGTACTAGTATACAATATTAACAAAATAGTTGTTCTCAATCTATATATCTATATTAAAAGAAAGTACACATATAATTATAAATATTTAATATCAGTATAATAGTTAATAAATAAACTTTAAAAACTATTATATAAAATATTTTTATTAATATATTGTTGAAAAATATTCTGTGTGTTGATACATAATGTCAGATTCGCTACTAATATGTTTAATATATAATTATAATACATAATTAATAATAATATTGATTATTGGGGAATATTAGGAAAACATATCTCAAACCTAGTGTATTTATAACATGATTGTAAATAATAATATCTACACAACAAGACAAATCAGCTACTTACACTTGAATAAACCAAAAGAATGAGTCAAATGGAGATCAGCTAATATCTACATATCATTTATTTATTCTAGCAAACGTACTATAGTGTAGAAAGGTCAGAACATATATTTTACATAATTCTTTGTTTATAATAGTATAGTATATATAATTAAAATAAGCTTCCAAATAAACGACAACGTTCCTCGTGGTAAGAATGCGATCTGTCAGACCTTAATACGGTGACCTACATTGCAACAAACATACCGATAATCCACCCCTACCCCTATTAGGCTGCGAAGCCATGTGACAGGGTACGAAACTGTGACAACCTGAGCATCAGAGAATTCTTAACTATCAAAAAGCTATTAGCGAAAATAGTGATATGTCGGTTAACTTTTCCCAAGTGTACACCAGACTAGTTATTATGCAAAAGGATGGAAATGTTTTAATGCTTATAAATTAATCAAAAAGCAAAATATATAATCAACATATATTAACAAAACATTATAAAATCGCTCAAATGTTTATAGTAATTTAATATAAATTAATTAAATAAGTTTTAATAATAAGTTTTCAAAAAATATTCCAAACCCAATTGAATTTAAAATACAGGGTATTAATGTTTAGAATAGTAATCATATATATTTTATAAATTATTTAATATTAAATGTTGATAAATGTTAATGCTATTCAGAGTATAATATACATAATATATTATACAGGATCATGTTTTAACTAATGCATATATTTGTTAAAATAGTAAAAACATAATATTATAATATACAATCATTAATATTGTTTATTAATATGGAAAGCAATTTGCTGATTGTATTTCAATTTTACAATCAATTTAATAGCATTTAAACGCGGATTACACCATTGCACTAGTCTATACTATTCACAAACATATTTCCCAAAGTACGGTGCACGTACACGGACAAGTCGACAGTCCCCCACAACAGTCACCATGTTCAGCAGCCACTCACCTCTCGAGAAGGCCCTTGTTGCGGGTGCGGGTGCCGGGTATCTGGGGGGTGATGAGCGCCACCCCACCCTGGGGCGTCTGCTGACTCACCATGTACTCGTGCACGGGAACAACCGGCTGCACCCCTGCCGGCTTCGTCGTGTGGGGGGCCAGCGGAGGCATGAACCGAAGGAACACACTCTTCTCGGATGAGGCGGGATCCTTCGAGCGGAACTTGTGCCGGCAGCACCAGCATACCTAACCGGTAGTTGGAGAAATTAGGGATTAAAAGCAACAAATGGGACAGAATTGGTAAATTGACTAACTTTTGTCTAAAATTTATAAAATGTCATTTTTAATTTACAGATACATAATTCCGTTTTTTTAGTGATTGATATTATAGTGGTTTCCCATTAATTTGTGGCATGCTTGTACATTATTTTTAAACAATTTAAAATTGATCTATGACATTTAATATTACATTCAACTAATTTAACTCAAATCTTATATTATTATTTAATAATTAATACTTTTGAAATAACATTATTAAATTTTGACATTTAACAAATTATGTAACTTAAAATGCGTAAAAATCAAAGGCTCTTAATCTAAGATAAAAAGCACACAAAATCAATATTTAAAAATATATCAACTTTGAATACATTAATATGAAAATTGTACAAAATAATCATGATATATTAATTATTCTTTTTAATGAATGATGAAAAATTCTGTCTTCGCAGCATCACAACAAAAAATACAAACAATATAGTACAAAATGTTCTCGAAACATCGGTAAAAAATTACAAAGACATTTGACAATATTCACGTTTTCAATTCTCTTATAAACTCCATATTGTGGTTTTTAATAATTCTCCCATTGTCACCTGACCGATGTCAACCGTGACAATCGCTGCTCTGTAGAAAAAACTCAATGTTGATGTTATTTTTTATCAACACACATAAATGAATAGGTGATCAAATTTAAACGTTTTATTTAACATTTTAAAAGAATAGTTAATAAATTAAAAATCTCTTATTCGTGGTATAAGGTTAACTTCAAGAATTTTAAAATATATTATTTCGGGATTATTAAAATAATCCTTTAGAGAACATTTCCTTTTCATTAGATTTTTAACAATAAATAAATAAAATAAACAAATTTTGATTTTAAAGCATAACTTATGTATATTTCTGTTAAATAAATAATAATGTACAATAGTATATCTAGTGAATATGGTGAATATGAGTAAGTCAATTCAAATGAGCAGTCCTCATCGAAATAATCTTAAAGCTAATATTTTCGTAAAAGGTTTGTGGTACCTATAATACCTATCTCATAAACATTAAGAAGTATACATTGCATATATTATAATGTCACCATTTAGCCAAGTGTCAAAACATATTCTCTAATGGGGACGGAGGCATTGAGATAGGAAATCTCTCAATTAAAACAATAATACAAATAATAATATTATACAAATGTATAATAATTTTTAGTAAATAATATTTTACGAAAAATTTTAATAGTTTACTTTTTATTGAATTTTAATTGTTATATTAATATAAGTATGTCCAGTTTCAGATAATTCTGCGACAACGGACAATGACATATATATCTCAATTATTATCATCACACGTAATTAAACACGGTTATGCAAACTAACCTACTACATCTGCCATGGATCCCACAGGCTATATAATAATAAAAATAACTCACTCATGATAATAAAGCAACTAATATCACATTTTATATTATGATAGATTCCCTCAGCTTGAAAATCTTTATATTCTGTAACAAAAGTTCTCGTTTTGGTAAAAAAATTTTTAGATGTGGCATAATTTACTATTAATTAATCCAATAAAAATAGACTATAACATGATCAATAGAGTGGTTCATAAAAGAACAACCAATCCTATTTTCGTATATTTATTTTTTTAACGTGTCCATGCGTTCCCCAGTACAAATAGTTTTATTCGAGATAAATTTTTCTCAGTAACTAAAAAATAAATCAGATATCAATTCAATTTTTTTTAATATTAAAATTGCTTTTTGTATTCCATATTATCCTCAAAAACGTTCTTTCGAAGCTGATCGAGACGCTAAACAAATGTGTTTTTTTCATGAATTTCTCTACAGTTTTTGACTAAAGAAACGGGTCTCAGTAAATGTTTGCTAGCAAAAAAAACATGCTCACGGTTATGTAAGTAAAAGCCCAAGACAGAGAGCAAATGCTCAGTTTTATTCACACTGAATCATGTAAGTTGAATGAACTCTCAATATAAATGAGCATTTACTGATGAGATGAGGAAAAAGTGTATTTTTTTATAGAAACCCGCCATGACTAAAAGAAATTGCTCACTTAATTCATACGACCCAAAAACAAATTTAAATAATATATATCACAAGATTCTGTCACAGGTGCGAACGTCACTGTAATGATGCGAAAAATCATTATACTTGATAATAGCATGTGAAGAATTAAAATCAATAAGCAAATTTTTCTGGATACATAATTTTCATAATCATTTACCAGGATGTAAAGTGTAAAATCAATGTGCAAACAGCCCTGTATAGTTCACAAGGTATTCTTACTTAGATAAATTATTGAATAAACTGAAGAAAAACATTCATTTCTTCCGAGAATATGATAATGAAATTTTCTTTTACGTAAACATTTGATTATAGAATTTGAAGGGTTTATGTCGGCATAGCTAATTTGATATTCTAATGAAAAATTAAATAATAATATTTATAGTTGCAATAAAAACAAATAATAACTCTATGATCATTATTATAAATATGCTTATAATAATGATCATAGAGTTATTATATGAATATAATTCATTATTAAATTATAAATATATTACCAATTCTTTTATTGAGATATTAAGTTATTTTTTTACAGAATTCAATTAACTAAATTATAAAAGCCAAGGTCGTTGGCTAAACATTTGTATCCTGTATAAATTAATGTCAATAATAACAGGAAATGTGCCAATCAAGTGAGCGAGTAGTTGTGTGTGTGTGAAAGAGTATACTGACCACGAGTACAATGATGGTGACAACTGCAGCGGCTACCACCCCGAGCACCCAGGGGAACCAAGTCTGATGGAGCACCGATGTCCTCGAAGAGGAGAATTCCGTCACCGGGTCCTCCCATCGATGCATTGTAGACTAGGGACTTTAGCCCGTATCTGGAACGTAGGGTTGCAAGAACAATAAATTATTATTACCAGTCATTTGGTCTACATAATATAATTTTGATAACTAGATTAACACCACATATTTTATAATCACACAACAAAAAATAATAATAAAGAGATTACACACTTTATTGTTTTGAATAAAACTAAAAGTATTTTTTTCAACTTATAACTATTTCTGATTTATATGGATAATAAAATGCTATAAATTAAAAGTAATTACGTCAATAACACTAAAGAAGGGAATTTTAAATCATACAAATATGCGTGATTTATTAACAGATATGTTATAAGAAACCTAACATAATTTAAATATTAATAACGGCTTATATACTCATATTAATTATTCAACATACCGATAAAAGTTGAAATAATTATATTGTGATTCAATCTAATAATGTATAATAAAAACAGAAATAAGCAATATTTCGTTGAATATGAACATAGATATAAATTACAAGATTTAGTGAAAATCCTTTTGAGGCTAATTACGCAAAAAATGCTTCTGCACGTGAAATCTCGTCTCAATTATCAATGGGAAAAAGATGTCGTGTGACTCTAACCTTACCACTAACTAGGCCAATCAATCCCTTCCTTTCGATGGTTTCCAAGGTAACAAAATAAGCAGCGTGGAAGACAGAACGAAGAGACATTTTGGGGAAGAGAAATAAATAATGAGAGATAAAATAATTATATCATACGCGGAACCCGTCTAATTGTTAAATAATTTAATGCATTCAATAAACATACTATTTTTAATGTGACAAATATATTAACAGCAATTTTGTTGGGAGATTTAATGTTTGGTATTATAAAAAACAGAAACAGTTTAAATAGTGGCGCGCAGTACAAATAAAACAAGTTTATAAATAAATGAATGTATCGCGAAACTTTATTGCTTACATGTTTATTTTTCAAACGCGAATAAAACTACGCAAATTAAAAATTCTGATAAAAAAAAGAAAAAATATTTTTCTACAAAAACCTATGACACAACCAGACAAATACTATATCTGCAGTTGCCATTAAACGATCGGATTCTCTCCTTAATATTTCCCGGAACAATAATCTAACACAACTGAGAGGGTCAATTCATGCAAACGCGTACGCAAAAAATAGATCAGTGTTAGTAATGGGAGGTTTGTACTCAAGTAAAGCCCCACACACAGTTGTGTTTTCCTGAGCTTCATTGATCGTTGCTTGCTGGGAAGTCAATGGCGAGATAAAGCGCACATAGCAGAAAGGGAGACCGAAAACAAACAAAACACACATTCTCTCTCTCTTCGTGAACGAAAGGACGGCGATTGTCGTCTACTAGACTAGGATCGATGCTGCAATCATTCACATCTTCAATTGCCGATTCTGGGGATCCTGAGGATAGTTCGACTAGTTACCATAGGAACCTGATCATTCACGACTCATTCACTCATCTCGTGACACAGTCAACCCCCTTCTCTTCCATTCAGTCCTTTTAGATCAGAATCAAAGAACAATAGAAATGTAACGTTTTTCTATGATACCTCATCCCAAAGATGTAGTAATTATATCAATGTGTAGATAGTACTAATATAATTATCTATTTCTCTCTACAATATTGATATATGTAAAAACAAATTGTAATTGATTTATGAAAATTAAACTTAATTTACATTAGTTTCAAAGTAGTGTGAGTATTAAAAAACATACTGAATCGATAGCGCATAATAATGAAATACGAACCATACATTTTTAATTAGAAAAAAATAAACCTAAAAATTTAACATTAAAAAATAACAGCGTAATTTATATTCAATGTATATTATGACCATCTCAGTAGGCCTATAATACATTAAAAATATAAATATAACTTAAATCGAAATAATAAACATTTTCGACAATTAAAAAGATAACCTCGATACACAATCACTATGAATGTTTGTAAAATTTTCGAAATCTTATATATGTAATATATAAACGTTTAAATGGTCAAAAATTGTTTCATACAATTTTGTTTGATAGAATATATTAATATGTAATATATATATTTCATATATGTAATATATGAAATACTCTGAGGAAAATTAAATAAACTCATTTTACGATAGGTTTAGACACAGAGACAGACATAATTTAATAAGTTGTTATGAGAGATTGTTATACAATGTACATAAATAAAATGATAATCCACCTACTATTCGATTCAAATAAATAAAAAATACTCCATATTTATCTTAATTTGGTTAATAAAAATATTAAATTCAGATGTTATTAAGTATTTAATGTGATTTCTTTTTAACTATAAAAATATAAGGAAAAGTTAGTAAAGTATAAAATGTTATTTTTCTGATTTAATGACACCATATACATTCAAATAAATAGTTCTCCCTTTCACCGTCTACTCCACTAAGGAATACAATAAAATAATGAGTATTGTGTCATTGTTATAGTTATACTCCCTCTACATGCTCTATTTAAATAATTATGGAAATTTGGTCAAATGTTCCAATAGTTAAAACATTACAATAAAATAAAAGAAAATATAAGTTTAAATTATTTTAAAACTTGTTAAATGTATTAATTGTGGGAAGGATGCTTGTTGGACAATAAACTATTGATTAATAAAAATAACTAAAATTATACAATATTATTCCATTATTTTGAAATTGATAATAAAACGTTATGTAATATAAATGACAGTAAAAAAATAAATGTAATAATATAAAATGATTATTTATTAAAAACTTGACAAAGAAAACAAAATCAATAAAAACCATACTAAAATCATAAAATAATAACAAAAATAATTTATGAAGCATATCTTTTTCCAATTATTCAATTATATAGTAAACTGACATTTTTAATCATGGTTCATACACTTTAATCAGATTAAATTACATACTTTTTATATACATTTCCAAAATTTTTTTATACCTTTGTAATAAACCTACAAACATTATTATCCATTAAACAATACATGTGTATCAGTTTATACCTAAAATTAAGTTTCAACTGAAAAAAACAACAGTTGACATACAAAACAAATTAATTATAAAGTTTATAATACAAGATTTCATCATAGTGTGATGCAATTATTCATAAACAGTTTTTATCAGCATACATGATATGATTGTTAGAAATAAATGAGTTTGGTACTAGTTCACATTATGTAAAACAAAATCGGTCAAACATATTGATAATTAAAAATATAAAAGTGAATTATTGACAAAAATCAATATCTCTTATATAATATATTTTTTCCGTACTTATTAAAAAAAGCAAATTAGTAAAATGCTTTAAAATACTAATTTATAAAATTGTTGTAATAGCCATCTATTTCATTTTAATATATTTTATATATTAAGAAATGTAATAATAGTAATATTTTTTAGAAATTATAACAGGTAACTCTTCCGACATTATAGATATATGAAATTAAGAACAAATTTGGAAGTTAAAATATTGTTATATTTGGTTGACTTAGTATATAGTAATAGACAATGCTCATTGTATAGTATATTGTAAATTAATATTTATAGAATATTAAAAAAAACATTATTATAGAAATGCACCTCCCCTATTTTTTAAATAAATAAAAGATTAGTGAATAGACTGTAAAAAGTAATACTATGTATAAACCATCCTGTATGTAAATCTTGTCATCATACTTCCATCTGCTATGAACCTTTTTATAATATCTATATTAATTCTTTCAACATATAACACTATATTTCTTGGCCATCAGATAATTTTTTTAACTAAACTTTGCCCATCCCATAATATCAATACTTCTCATTCCATCATGACAGTTATTTACCATCATCCTAATATTCTAGCCATTCTTATTAACAGATTTGTATGTTACTAAGTATGGTAGAATCTGTAAAACTGGACATTCCATCTTATGTACACCCAACACTTTTGTAAGTAAATGTTTTCTTCTTCTCTTTTTGGTAGTGTTACTTGCCACAGAGGCTCATCCATTTCTAATGGTCATTACATTACACTTGTCAAATGTAACACTGATTGTTATAACTGTAATGATAGTCTTATTTCTAAATCTAATTTTAATACTTTTCTAAACTTGTGCAAGGCCTATATGCTTTTTTTATCATACTAATCAGTAGTTATAGAATAAGGGAAGTATTACAGTAGAGTGCTATCAAACCAGTTAAACATACTGCTAAGGGTCCTAAGTCCTGTACCTAAGCAATTTTCCACTGAATCTCTAAAGTTTGCTTCTACTTTTGGTCATTTTGGTTTTGTGTCCTGGATGATGGCTTTAGCTAACATATAATCACTATAGGCATGACTTAACATCTTATCATTTCTTAGACCTGTGTTATAAGTATAAATTGGTAGAATTCTTTATTATTCTTTCACTTAATTGTTATTGGTCTTGGTAAATTACCAGTGGTTGGTTTTATTGATTTTTTCTAGGAATTTATACTCTTGTTTTTTCCAGTTATACAATGGAGAATGTAGAATTAACTCTCCTATACCTCTGAGTATATTTTTTGTTGGATTTCTTTGTTATATAGTTACCCTTTCTTTTGATTTTTATTTAATTATTTCTTATTTATTCCATTTTTTATCTGGTGAGTTGATTTTGCCTGATGGTTCTAATCAATTCTATTATAAATAAATATATAGATATTAATTAATAATAGCTTACTAATAATGTTTACAGACAATCAGTTTATAGATTAAATTATGTTAGTAAAATAATTACCACAAAATTGGTTTATAATAATAATTTTAATGTTAAAAGTCTTATCTTTCTTTTAAAGGAAAAAGTATGCATATATTTTAAACAATTTTTTATTTATAATGTATATATGTACCTTTGTGATAAAATAATTTTTTTTAATAATATTAATATTTGACTTTTAAAATGAGTTATGTAAATATATTAAACTAATAATATAATCTTGTTAAAAATCCATCCTACTAGGTAGTGATTTACTTAAATTTAATAAAGCACCACAAATTAATTTCAGATTTAAATTTCAATTACCATTATGGGTAGGTTTGCTTATATCATTGGTACTAATATCCATTAACAGTTTAGTAGGATCCAATATGCTACTTGGTCACCAATGAAGCAGTTTCTCATCTCATTGGAATTGACCAACTTGGTAGGCTATGCTAAATTTATATAAGTAGCTTAGATAAATTATGCATAAATATCTGTTGTGTATATGTTATTTATATAGGTATCTGTTATTTCTTGAAAAAAATATCTGCTAATAGTTCTCAATTTTTTAATTAAATAATAAAAAAAATTAGCTATAAATTAAAGAAACTTATATTATAATTATATTTGAAAAAATTAAGTAAGAATGAAATTTGCCAAAATGAAAAATGCAATGTGGCTAAAATTTTAACTCAATAGTTAAAATGGAATACCAAGAAGGCAATGCTAATGTCAGAGCAGAAATGGACAATATATATATGACAGGAGGTGGACAAATGCTTATCTCCTACTTATATTTGATCCTAGCTGTTGATAAAAAAAAACTTCCCTATTAGTAATTAGACTGACACTAGCCAATAATTTTCCCCAAGCCATTTACCAATATACTATATATGCATTGGTAAGTTTTCTATAGAGCAAAAATCCCCAATGCATACTTTGATGATCTTACTAATGAGATGAGCAACTAAATATTTACTAACACCAATATTGGTATATTAATTAGATGAGCAACCTAATAGTAATATTTAATGATTGATTATAAATATATAAAATAAATAATTATTTGTTTAATTAACATGACTGGAAGATTAAAGATTAGTTATAACAGTTTATTATTAAACTTTAAAATTAAAGTAAAACTTGTATGGTTATACTGGACCTGGTCCTGGTATATGGCACATGCCATCAATTAATGATAATTGATGCACATCTATTTTTATTAATAATAATAATGTTAATGTCTAATGACTGTAAGTATAACACCCCCCCAGAAGCAGTAATTGTTGTATGAAATGTATGTTAACATCTATTTATTAATGTATCAATTAACGTATATAATTTATATAAAGACTTAAAGTATTAATGTAACAAACATGCAGTCAACTTGTAAATCATAATCCATAACTAATAAGTGTAAACAGTTATTTATTGTATTAATATTTTTTTAATAACATTGTTTGATCATTAGAACCACCCACCCACTCCTTTAGTTTAGATGACTTTGGCTATTATACCTTGTCCTTGACCCCTAACTAATACTAATAGTAATAAGTATATTTGACTTAAATTTATGTTATAAACGGTAACATACATTTTAATTAACCACTAAACATTGTACTTTAATAAAATATTGTTATTAATAGAAAACAATATAAAAATGTACTTTAATTTATATTTAACTCATTATTATAAAACTTCATCTAAAACAAATTTAAATCACACATTGTCATTGTCATTAAATAATATGAAAAAGTATTATACCTCTATAGTTGATTGTCAGCATTTAGATTCCTTTCAAAACATGACCAAATATATAGTTTAAACTAAATAGGGAGATTATATTGTCTTACAATATTAAATATTGAAGATTTGTATAAAAGAAACAACTGTTTTAGCTTGTAAACAGTTCGTTGTAAAAATACGCCTCGTTAAAAAGTTTGCAAATGTTATTTTAAATAGCTAATATAAACAATAATTAATCAAACAATAAATTGTGTTTTTGCATTGTAGAATAACGATTAATAAAAATTAGAAAAGAAAATGTTGCGAAAATGAAACCTTTTAAATATACTACTAATGCATATTCATTAGCAGCGAGATCTGGACAGCGCTAATTCAGATGATACCTCACATCAAAGAAATATGACTGCATTTAGTAGTACTTTACAAGGGCCACTAGGAACTCCATATAAGAACGAATTTGCATAAAACTAGTTAAGATCAAAATTAATTAATACCAAATAACCAGTTAGCAAAATATTATATATTTTTCTTCTGGTTAATAAAAATATAGTAAATTATTTTATATCCGAAAAATACAAACATTTAACGTTGAACCTACGGCTGCGATTGATATATTATATGATAGGAGAATAAAATCTATGTCATTATTTATTTTTTAAAAACCACTAATCTGACAATTTTAATTACATTAATATATTTCATTTATGTAATGATTTTAAAATGCTTGGTTTTGTTTATACAATTTTTCATCTCATATATTAATAACATTTGAATATGAAACGTAAAAGATTGTTGTAGATTGAGGTTATTTGATGTAATGGTGTTATCGTTACAATGTATTATTATGCTAGTTTATATTGACCTATTAAAAACAAAATAATTATATTTATAATTTTAATTAGACACTTATTGCAATATATCTGCACTTTATTGACTATGTATATTTAGTTTATTTATAAATAATAGAATCCATGTTTGAATAAATTACTAATAGCTTTCATCAAATTAATTAAGATGTCGTTTAAATATGGTATTTAACAAAGCTACATGAGTTCCATTCCAGGTTGTGGTAATTGAAAAAACTATAATACATTACTGAAAAAAACTATATCTATACTTAATTTACCCTACAGAACTAAACATTAAATCTAATGGCTTTGCTGAGAATTTTACCAAATACAATTGAGAAATGAACAAAAAAATTCAAAATTAGTTTTATATATCTTTAATTCAATTAACAATATAATTAGAGAAAATTTAACCCTTAACGATTACATCAATGCAGAATCAAGCGTCCGTTTAAAGTCACTTGTGACAGAAAAATGCTGAAAATATTTCCATCTAATTAATTGTTAATACTGCAAGAACATCAGTCTACTCCGGCTAATTTGAACTTTCGTCTTTTACAGACTTATTTTAGGAGCGGATTTTTTCCCATTATATTAAA
>JAUZND010000734.1:0-13944 GCA_034780555.1 Coelogynopora nodosa | reverse complement strand
ATTTTTATTTTTATTTTTATTTTTATTTTTATTTTTATTTTTATTTTTATTTTTATTTTTATTTTTATTTTTATTTTCAATTTTATTTATTTATCGATCAAAATTTCAATTTTTAAACTTTTTTATTCAAGAAATGCGAGGACAAATGCATAAACGCCTTTCCATCCAAAAGCAACATTTTATTTTGGACTGGAGTCATCGAAGGACCAGAAAATACACCCTATCAAGGACTGTCTTTTAAAATTCAACTCACCATTCCTGATCAGTATCCTTTTGTCCCACCTATTGTCAAATTCGTGACAAATTGTTACCATCCAAATGTGGATGCTTATGGGAATATTTGCATGGATATTTTAAAAGAAAATTGGTCTGCAAGTTATACAATTCGATCTTTGTTGTTGTCCATCAGAAGCCTTTTAGCAGGTTAAAAAAAATTTAATTTTTAATTTATAAAATTTGTAATTAATTTTTTAAATTTTTAGAGCCAAACAACTTTAGTCCTCTCAACGATGAAGCAGCCAGTTTATGGGCTGATACTGAGGCATTTACTGTTAAAGTGAGAGAATCTGTTCAGAGACCTCTTTTACAAATTAACAATACCAACTGAATTCATTTTAATTTAAATTTAAACTCGATTTTAAGATTTTTTGGAACATTTTGACACATTCTTGATACAAATCGTTTTCGTTTAAATTTGTATTTTTAACTTTTAAAATTAGTAAATAAAAATTATTGTAATGTTTTTTTAAAAACCACCGCAACAGAATTTAATAAACAATAATTCATTTTCATTTCAACCACGATCGTGCACGAGTAACATTTTTAAAAAATTTCTACAATTGAATTGAAGCGTGGCTTTGTTTTTAAGCAACAGTTTTTTGAAAAAAATACCAAAAACAAAACCATTTATCAGATTATTTTACAATACTATCACAAATAATCATTTAATGAGCTGTGGAAATTCTTACAATTCGAAAGAAAAAGTGATTCCATCTGAGAAAACTGGCCCTAGTGTTGCTACTAATTATGACGTTTTGTCCACTGATTTAAACTTTGAAAATGTCAAATTTCCTAAAATTGCTGTTCACGATGGACCCTTTCAATGTGATGATGTTTTGGCTGTTTCAATGTTAACAATGATCCCCCAACTTTCAGATTCTGAGATTGTTCGAACGAGAGATTATCAAGTTTTAAATGAATGTGATTATGTTATGGATGTGGGTGGAGTTTATGATCACGAGAATAGAAGATATGACCATCACCAGAGGGGATTTCAGGTTAGTATGAAAAGTTTGGATCCCACTAAATCGTCTGAGGTTAAATTGAGTAGTGCCGGGTTGATTTATTTCCATTATGGGATTAATATTCTTGCGAGTATTTTGTCAACTCATCCAAACGATCCAAAGTGTATAGGTTTATATGACAAGATTTACGACTGCTTTGTAAAGGAAGTGGATGCAATTGATAATGGAGAAGATGCTTATACTGATAAAGATGTTTCTATAAGATATAGTATAAATACTGGTATATCCAGTCGTATAGCGAGAATGAACCCCATTTTAATGAACAATGAAAGCAACTATGATGTAATATTGTGTTTGAAATCGAGGAATTTTGATTTTTTGACGTTTTTGTGTGAAATTTTGACTTTTTATATAAGATTCTTTAATTTTAATACATTCTTGATCATTTTTGATTAAAAATTATAATTATTTATTTAGGAAAAATTTTTCGAAGCTGTAAAATACATGAAAGCTGAATTTTCGTCCCTCGTAAAAAATTACAGTGACACTTGGTGGAAGTCGCGAAATTTTGTCATTGAAGCTATCGAAAACAGATTTAATACACACCCGTGTGGGAGAATCATCAAATTGGACAATAAGGTTGTATTTAGAGAACATATTTTAGATTTGGAGAAGGAACACTTGCTTGAAAATGAAATTTTGTATGTTATTAAAAAGCAAAATGGAGACGAATGGCGCATTACTTGTGTTCCTAGTAGAATGGGGTCGTTTGAATCTAGGTATTTTTAATCTAAGTAAAATATATAATATATGTATAAATTAGAATGCCTCTACGTCAAGATTGGAGAGGGTTAAGAACAGAACATCTTGTCAAATTATGCGGTATTGACGACATTATTTTTGTTCATCACAGTGGTTTCACCGGTGGAGCTCGATCTTTCGAAGGCGTGTTAAAAATGGCATTTTTGACGATGGAAGATAATGATGTCAATATATCTCAAACCAAAGTTTAATTTATATATTTATAAACCAGTTTTATATAAATGTGAAAAATGTTAATATTTTCAATTTTACACACATTTGATTATTTATTTCGTGAAATTTAGACTTTTTATTCAAATATTTTTAATTTCATGTAAAAATTATGTAAATGCATAAAGTTGTTGATGATATTGGAAAATCCATATAAACGTGAGCAGATTGGAATCCAATGGATTAATAGAAAACTTTTAATTGTTATTTGTTTTACTTTTAAAATTCTAACGACATTTATAAATTTATATAAAAAAGTAAAAGTTACAAGTCGATTTTAATAATAATTGAGATGGGAAAATTTGCCGAGTATATTCCAGTGATAATTGCATGGGTAATGCTTTTTGGATGCACTTGTCTTCATTTTGTCTTTGTGTAATTATTTTATAAATATTTTAATAGAAAATCAACACTTAAAGTATAAACTTAGAGTTTAAACTTTAGATTTTAAAGGCTGAAAATTGTTTTTAAAAAAATAAAATTAATATAATTTTAATAGCGTCACCTATTATTTTGACAAGAATAAAATTATCGGGTGCTGTATTTTTATCTACCAAATGATACTCATGCTGTACATTGTTTTTTATTATGCTGGTGCAATGTTTGTCGACCCGGGCTTTTATACTTATGGTATGTTTAAATAAAAATAAATTTAATTTTTATAGCCACAGCTGAAGAACGAATAAAGGACGATTACAAGTCCCCATTGTATTTGCACGACTATGTAAACCACGTAGAAGTATTATTAAAATGGTGCGACGTGTGTAAGTTTTACAGACCTCCTAGAGCATCTCATTGCACTTGTTGTAAGAGGTGTATTGAGAGATATGATCATCATTGTCCTTGGTTGAATAATTGCGTAGGAAGACGTAATTACCGGCACTTTTTCCTACTTTTGTTGACTATTTCGATTCATAGTTTCTCGTGTATTGTTTTAAATGTATTGTATATAAAATCTCTCAATTTTAACAAATTTCAGTGGCAGTATATTGGAACGTAATTGAAAAAATTTTAACAAAAATATATTTATTATTACCCAACTGCGATATACCATGTAGATTCTGTAATGTAGTTTAAAGTTAAATTAAACGACAAATGACATTTATTTTTAACAAAAAAGTCTTATTTATACACCAAGTTCACCATATTTCGCCAACGGCATACACAGGGTCTTTGGATTTCTTTCAAATTTGGTATATTGGTAGAACATGTACGTAGAATATATTTTGAAAATATTAATGAAAAAAGTTACCTGGTTCATAAATTATCGCACTCTAAAGGTAAGAAAAGAGAAAATTTCAAAACGTCTTAAAGACTCTAAAATTTGAAGACAATGTTGATAGACCAGCCACGCTTAAATAATGTAAATTTCAATCTGGTAAAATGATGGTCTCAAAAGTTATGAGACGAAAGCAGTGTTTCCGACCCTTCCATTTTTAATGTATACATAGAAATTTTAATTTCTGATAAAAGTCATAAAATTGAGAAACATACAAAAAAATATTCTTCTTAATAATACTCGTTTATTAATTATAAATATATCACATTATATATAGACATTACAACATTTTGTAATTTAAGAACATAGTGAACGATATTTAGCTTTTCTAACTTTTTAATTAATTCGAAATTAAAAAAAAATTTGCAAAATCGAAGAGGTCGACTACGATTTTCTGGAAATATAGTGAACTAGGTGTATAACTAAAATTTATAATCTATAAATTTGTATAAATTTCAGTGTAATAATATTTTAAAATAGATTTTGTTTTTTGTAATTAATTAGCTAATGGTTTGCAGGGAAAAAAATTTATATATCATTTTTAATAAAAAAGTTTTATTTTTTTTGAAAGGAACTTGATTTAATTAATAAAAAAAATTTATTTTTTCCGGGGAAATGTTATCATTATTAATAATTATTATTTAAAATAACCTGTTTTAAATTGTACAAAACTATAATATATATATAAAAATTAAATTCTGACGTTTTATTGCATGGTGTTTTGTACTTGGGTTTTTCATTTATAATGAAAATTATTATTAGAATCGCCACTCTAGTCTTAATCGTTATTCTGAGTATACCCGTAGTTGGCCTGTTATTTTTCCATGTGTATCTAATTTCGTGTGGATATACGACAAACGAAAAACTTTTAAAAAAATACAACAAAAATAACCCATATTCAACGTCATTGTTGAGAAACTGGCATTCCCAGCTTTGTTCCAATTATTGGACCACAATGTTGAAGAGACGTCGTTTTAATCAAGATAAAATGGTAATTAATTATATTACTAATAATTATTATAAATTATAATTAACTAACGCGCTGGCGTTGCTTCGATCCTGGCTTTCTTTGCAGCAAGCTGCAGACACCGAACCCACGTAACGTGGAGCCGGTTTTGTTTTATGACATGCAGATTAAGAGATATGTTCCATTACTATTAGTTTCACTTTCTATTCATTTTATAAAATAACACATCCAGTACTCAGTTTTTTCCGGCGTGTGGTTTAGTCTTAACAAAACAAAGAGAAGAGAAAAGAAGAAGGAGAGAGAAGAAGAAGAGAGGGGAAGAAGAGGAAGATAGCAAATCAAAGATAAAGAACTGTGTCTACTTTACGATAACAAAAATTATAACGAAAAATTTTACACTAATTTTTGGAACGTAAATCTCAGGGAATCCAAAAAAGTAGATCTCATTATTTGAATCGAATTCCTTCCTGCTTTTTTTAATTTCATCCGTAAATTTACATTTGTGAATTTGTGAATCTGTGAAACCAAAATAAAATCCCAGACAGTAACAACGCGTTAACAACAGAAATGTAAATTTACGGATTAAATTGAAAAAAGCAGGAAGGAATTCGATTCAAATAATGAGACCTAGCCTATGTTCACCGCCGGGGAAAACTATGTTATCAAAGTGTCATTTATTAGAATTTACAGTTCCTAGTTTTTGCGGGAAAGTGGAACGGACACACAGTCACACAGTCACACAAACAATTTTGATCACTTTACTTTATATAATAGAGGATATAATTTATATTATAAATAATTAGAATGTCGTGAAAAATGTTAAAATTGTTGGTCTGTGTTATAGTCATTATTTACTATAATTGATATATAAGATGTATAAGAATATACCGTATGACATTCTAGGGCTGTTCCCAGTACATAAAAATAACAATCAATGTCCCAGAAGAAAGCGAATCATCATTCCCAATAATAATCGACAGTATCGAAAGCGTCACTGTCGGATCCCTGACAAGAAATTCAATCCTCGAATGTCAACAGACAAGCTATCAAACCACCGACTTTGACCACATTGTAACACAATGGAATCAAGCATTGGAAGAAAAGCGAATCGTATTAGAAAGTGATTTAGAGATACTTTCTAAATTTGAACGTATATAGAATAGAAATTTTATCCAAACAAATTAAAATAAATCTCAATTTTTAGAAAAGACTCTGGAGCAGAAAAAGACTGAGAATAAACTTGTCGAGCAATGGGTGTCTTTGACATCAGAAAAACAAGCTATATCGTCGCCTGTTGCGAATTCAGCATTTCCGGGGGCATTGCAGAAAAAGTACTTGATAAAATATAATAATTATAATTTTAATAAATGCTAATAAATTATGTATACCTTTTTTTATAGAGAAGTGGCGCATTATATGGAAAAAAAACAGCCTGTAATCTTTCTCAACCTTTCAGGTAAAATTAAAATAAACAACATTTAAAAAAAATTCTTTTAATAGCTAGAGACATTAACACATTTGCCAACAACGACAACACTATTTATTGTGGATTTGACAGCATTCTAGAAGGAGAAAACAGGATGCACGATATAACTCTTCCGAAAATAAACATTCCGACAGGAAAAAACGAAGTAATAAGAAAATATTTATGTTATATAACTATTTTTACATTACTGTTTTCTTAGAAAAGCATATTCTGTTCCTGGGATAAAGTTCTGCACGATTTTAACGACCTCAATGTTCTGACTCCTAAAGACAAATATTTATCTGCTATAGTTCACGTATAAATAATTAATTAATTATATACTATCTTATTATAATAATTAATATATTTAATGTAGGTGAAAATGAACCTCTCGTACCCATCCAATGTAAAAATAATGCTAAGAAAACGCATAAGTTTCGTGATAGCCAATAGACAGTCCATTTTCGTCGAGCTATTCAAGAAAAGGGTACTTTTTTATCGATTAAATAACCTTTTTTTAAGGCGGTGGACGTGTTATATGATTATTTTGCGGATAGAGTACGCAACTTTTTTTATTTCTACTGTAGTCTCATACCCAAAAATGTGTGTTGGTCTATTCACTGTATAATTTATTTAGATTACACCTCATGGATGTGCTGTTCAATACAACCTAGTATCCAAACTCCCCAATGTAATTTTTAATTTTTTTTTTTTAAATTCATAATTAACACATTTAGATTGTTAACGAAGCAGAGAACCTCAACATTTTGGCGCGTAAAGCTATAGCTCTTAAAAAAAGCACAAACGTGGAGGAAGAATCGACAAAATATATTAATTTTGAAAAATACATGATTCGCATCAATTCAATCGACTACATGATCAAGTTGGACAAGCTAAAACAAGTAATTAATTTAGATTACATTAATTAATTAATTATTTTTTTATTTTTATTTTTAGCTTTACGTTTTGCACAATATTATGAAAAAGAAGGGTTATAGTGTATCTTCGTTCATTAATGTGATTTATTATATAATAATCATTTATATTATTTTTTTCATTAGTCTTATTCAAAATTCCACGAAACCAATCCCACTGACAAGTCAAACTTTGACAACTCTCGATACATTTCAAAATCACAATTTAACCTCGACACTGTGATGCAACGAAACGATCGACTTCGCTACATGCTTAGTACAGACAGTCAGACAAAATCCAAAAGTGAGGATGACGTACATAGCATAACGTTGAAACAAGTAGACACTGCATCCCGAGAAGAAGAGTCAACGCTGAAACGAAAAGTTGTAAATAATAGTTGTTTAGATTTAACCGAGACTGAAAACGATCATGAAACCATTGGTGACGATAAACAAAATTCTGAAATAAGTGATAATCATGTTACTATAAAAGACGATACGATCCACCCAATCGACATGTCTGCATTGTCGAATGTAACAGAAGCATGTAATAGAAATGAAAAACAAGTAAGGAAGAGTATAAGTATTCTCGAAAACGTATGGAATGTGGATGTCGTCAAGGATGCTGAAAATGATGACGTTGACGATGGAGGAGGGTCTAGTGAATTTTCAATATCAGACATGGAAGACATGTTTGCTATTATAAAGTCGAAAAAGGATATTGTTCGATTAAAGAGTAACAAGAGGAAATCTAAAGAAAGTTTGAATGAAGTGTCATTAAATACTTCCAATAATAGTGAAAGTGATGAAGGAGTGCTGAAATATGTGAGTCTTATGGCTCGCGGGAATAGTGTTTTGGAACATCAGGATATATCAACTTCTGTTGAGAATACTGAGTTGGAGAGTAATATTGCGACTCTCCGGAAGAATAACAGGAAAGTATGTTCTGTGAAACCGCTGGATAGAAAAAGAAATGTTAAAAAGGGTTGTATCAAAGTGAGAAATGAAAAAAATGATCGTCTTATTAATCAAACTGTTATTAAGAAGGACGAATCTGAGGAAATTGGCACGGAAGGGAGTACAAATATTAGTGCTAATAGACAATGTTTTGAACAAGATACGTCCAACAACCCATTTGTTGAGAATAATATTGATCCAGTGATGGAAGAAAGTTGTTTTGAAAAAATTAATAATGATGTCGATACGAATACATCTGTTGGTGGCGAAAATCCTTTCCAAGTAGTGGATAATGTACAAAAAAAATTGGATGAAATAGAGGTCGTTAATATTAAAGAAGTAGTCACAGAAGAACCAATAGTTAATAATACACTTTACACAGACGAGATAATGACGGAAACACTTAATCCTTTTGAAAATGGCATCATTGTTGAGAACGATAACAACATTTCACAGATGAAGATTAAGGATGAAATTAAAGTGGATATTGACGATATTGATCATGATACGTTATCACAAATATCTGATAACGGTGATGTGAAAATTTTGGTTCAAGATAAACAGATTGACGCCATGAATGATACTTCACTAAATCCTTTTCAAATTCCGGATATCATAGTTGAAGAAAAAAAGGATGATAATATTTCTGTTGAAAATGAAAAAGATGATATTTCTGTTAAAAATGTAAATGAACCCATCAAAAATGAAGATATATCAAAGAATAGAGATCCTTATATTATAAAACAAGATACAAGCGACGTTGATATGTACACTAGTGAAACAAAAATCAACACACCAGAAGAAGAAATTAATGTTCATGATGTAAATGTTATTGATTTAGAGAAGGACTGTGCTTTAGATGAAGTATGTAGCTCAAACACGCACAACGTCGATAAAGAAGGAGATTCTAGTTCGCTACAAGGTGATGAATTATAATTTACAGAGATTGATAATGTTATATGACGAATACCCAATAACGTTATTTAACCATCAATTTAAAAAAACTGAAATAACGATATTTTGGAAATTTTGAAATAACGTTATTTTCTTTATTTCAATAATATTTTTAAAATATATTTAAAGTCGTATATTGTGTCAATTTGAGGTTTTAAAAATAAATAATAATTTTAGCAAGATATTTCATAAAAATTTATTAATACGATCTCGTTTGTTACTATTAAATGACAGTATAAAGGTAGCGATTTATCTTAACCCCAGATACCAGTCCACGTCATCTAAGAATGATTTAATAACAGCAAAAAAACCATTTAAAGGAAATGTATACTAAAATTTCGAAAGTATAGAAGAAAACTCCAGAAGTTGATCTACATGAACCAGATATTACAGAATTTAAATACAATTTAATAACTTATAAATATAAAAATTAGCATAATTAATGTACTCTTTAAATAAAAATGTTGTAACACTAAACATACATTAAAAATATTTTATAAATTTTTTTGTATCTTGTCCAACTAAATGAAAAAGTATTGTAAATATTTGTGAAAATACTTTTATTTACATTGCACATCTTGCCAATTGCAATGCGTGTGGTGGAGATTTTGGGCCTTTTATTTTTCATCATTGCCGTGGTACGTGTTGATGATGAATCAAACAGGAGAAATGTCCACATTTGCGTTATTAATTTTATCTGTGACAATTATTACGTCAACTATCTAGTGAAGGTACTTAATTAAATTTTTAATTAATTATAAATAATAAATAATATTATTTTACAAATTAGTCAAATTTAATTAGAAAAATTCTCTTCAAGATGTTTCACAGTATATTCGTTACAATATAACGGAGCAGCTCATGGATAATATAAAGATCCGTTTTCAACGAGTCAACATTTTTTTCACTCAAAATGATAATGTACGTTAAATTTATATTATAATTATAAATATTGAAATATTAGGACATTTATAACGACGAGAGGTGCAATCTTTCACAAGAAAAGGATAATCCATTTTGTAAAGAATCTCTAGAAGAGGAGTAATTTTATATTTATAAAATAAATATATAATATCTATACAATTTACAATATAAAATGCTTATTCTAGGAACTACATTTCAAATATTGTAAATTACTTATACAATGGGAAAAAATCGACCGGAAAGTGCATTACGGTCGTCTTATCTTATAAAAGAAAAATTACCAAAACTAGCACTTTAGGTACAAAATAATATAATCAAATGTGACACTAATTTTTGAATTTGATAGATATTTTTATTTTTGAAATTGTATCGTTAAAAAGAATTTTTTTACTAACAAAAAAAAATGAATATTACCTTATAACCTTTTCCTTTAATTTTTATATAATTTTTTAATTATACTTTATTTCCAGAAACTCTATGTACCAATAAAGGAATTGTCATGATTTTTAAACCATCCATTAACAAATTTGAGAAATTACTGGATCATTTAACAACCAGCTTATCTTACAAGATGGGAGTAGACGTAATAAATTTTATAAAAATTTTCTTATATTTTAAAACTTGCATATTTTAGCAATTTATGCCGTTCAAAAAGGGATGTAATCTTTTTTATGTAAATTTTAAATTGTAAAACACGATAAATTAGACGACGTCATCACATATATGAACGAATATTTGGCTGAACCAGCCGTACAGTGTCCAAGATGTAATTTTAATGCCATTTATTTTTAATTTTCCCATTTTTATAATTTTAGTCGATTTTAAATGCTCCTTAAAGTGTGACAATAACCTTCAATTAACAAACGAATCTTGCATATATCCTTTTATATAAAAATTTAAACTTTTTCAAATTTATACATAAAAATTATAAACAAGAATCATTTTCCTTAGTGTGTACAAATGGAAAATGCAGAGATGTAGAATCTGATTGCAAAATCACAAATTGCTATGAAGGGGTGGAATTTTTTAAAAAATAAAATTATTTTTTCAAATAATCGTCATTGTGTAATTAATTAATATTTACTAGTCTGCCAACATCAAAATAGACCCCAAAAAGGACATTAGGGAGGAAAAAATATCCAATGATAACGTATATATATTTAAAAATTAAAAATTATTTAAATTGTAAACTAAACTTATAAGGCTTGGATAACTTGTGATTAATGTAT
The DNA here is from genome assembly GCA_034780555.1 of Coelogynopora nodosa. Taxonomy (NCBI): domain Eukaryota; kingdom Metazoa; phylum Platyhelminthes; order Proseriata; family Coelogynoporidae; genus Coelogynopora; species Coelogynopora nodosa. The sequence continues at coordinate 2,979 of JAUZND010000734.1, read as the reverse complement.
ATAATTTTAGATTTACCTCATCATATTAATATTCAGCATTGTTCTTTTTTTCGTTATATTTTTCCTCATAGCTTTAGTATTTTTATGCAAAGGGCGAATTTCAAACAACCAAAACTCTGGCATTATACAGGCAATAATAATTTTATAACTTATTATTAATGTTTTTAAAAATATTAAAATGTAGAAGCCAAAATCAAACATTTATACCAGCAATCAACTGACTCCCGTGGAAAAGAAAAAAAAGGTCTTATTAAAATATCAATTAATTTAACTATAATTAATAATTATTAAATAATATATATTATATTGTCGTTTAGTGTGAGGTAAAGTACGACTTTGAAGCCGTCAATGATTCAGAACTGCCTTGTTTGAAAGGGGAAGTGCTTGAAATACTTAGTGACGTAAGTAAATTTAAAACAAGTATAGTATATATAATTAATGAATTTATTTATTCATTATTAATTACCGTTTTAGAATTTTACCACTGGGTGGGTCTACTGCAAAAACAAGCAGGATAAATGTGGTCTAGTACCGCAGGAATATATTAAAAAATTCGAAGTATAAAATTAATAATTTAATTTAAATTATATATATAGGAGGACTCTGAAGATTCACGATTTAGTGCTCTGACTAAGGCTAGCTCTTTTAAAAAATCAAAAAAATCAATACTGGAGTCTACTCACTCTCTCGATATAAATGTAGTTGATCTTTTTTATTTTTTATTTTTTATTTTTTATTTAAATTTTTTAACAATTTTCTGTAGAATGAAACTTCACATGAAATTAAAATTGATAAAAACTATTCTGAATCGGAAGTGAATGTATAAAATTTATACTATAAATAATGGTTGATGAATATCATGTATTAATTTTTTATATTTAGTGTAGGGCTAAAGAAAATATAATACCTACCGATGACACTGAACTGGCGTGTATGAAGGGGGATTATTTAAAAATTATTGAACATGTAATTTATGAAAATATTTTGTAAAAATAATCAATTTAAATTAATTTAAATTAATCAACAAAGATTTGTTTTTATCATTGAGTAATGCAAATTTAAAAGGCTATGATTTAGTATCATCGATCAGTAATCAACTTCATCAATGCAATTTTTGTTATGAAGAACGCGAATTCAACCAGGGATAAAAATTAATCACCAAGGATTAGTTTCTATCATTGAGTGATAAAAGATAAAAGGGATGATTCAGTTTCATTGATCAACGGTCAATTTCATCATTGTAATTTTCGTTATAAAAAGGTTGATTCAGTATCATCGATCAGTAGTCAACTTCATCAATGCTATTTTTGTTATGAAGAGCGCGAATTCAACCAGGGATAAAAATTAATCACCAAGGATTCATTTCTATCATTGAGTGATAAAATATAAAAGGGATGATTCAGTTTCATTGATCAACGGTCAATTTCATCATTGTAATTTTCGTTATCAAAAAGGCATATTCTATTAAATACGCTCATAATATTATTTTAAAAAAACTGTATTTTAAATTTAATGTAAATTAGAACTCTGAAACGGGATGGCTCTTGGGCCAAAACGACTTGAAACAATGCGGTCTAATAAGAGCATCAATGGTCAGATTGGTAAACTATAATATAAAAAAATATTATTATTTACAATTACTTTATAAAACTTAGCTAAAATCACCAGAAAATAAGAGAGAACCATCATCTTCCATGAAAGAAACAATCCTGGCAGACTATCGGTTTTTTGAAACAATAGAAAGCAATACAGATCCCAAATCAGTAATTTAAACATTTGAAAAGCTTCATATTAATTACAGTAGATTAGTTTTCCAAGGGGAATCGTCAAGATGGACTACTCGAGTAAAAATTCATTCGACCTCAACGTAACCATTGGTGAAAAGTTGGACATTTTAGAAGAGGTTGTAAAACAATCATAAAACAATAATTTATTAATAGTTATTAATAATTAATTTAATCTATAATTGTGAGTTTTAGAATCAAGAAACGGGATGGTTTTTGGTTCGAAATGACTTGAAAAAATCGGGACTGATCCCGTCTGAAAATGTTATAAAGGTAAATAATTTTATTACTGACAAATTCTCAGCTAATTTTCTCAATTATTTAAATTTTAATTTCGTGTAGTTGAATCCTAAACAGAACATAACAAATTTAAATAGCCTCCAAAAGACACTAAAACCTCCCAGTATAAAACATCGACATAAATCAAGCGAATCAGATGACACTTTTCAGAAAATACTGATCAAAAAGAAAAGCGACAAAGACGGACAAAGTGATCACTCAAGAGTAATAAGATGACTAATTTATGGATTACATTTTATTACAAGTTTCAAATGTCATCAATAGTGTAAATAATAAAGTTATCTTCTTTAAACATTTACGCATGATTACTCACAAAATTGTCGTCGTTGGAGGTTTGATTTTGATAATTACAAATTTTTAACTGCTAATAATTAGTCTAATTAATTAACAGTATTAATTTTATGTCATTAATCTTGTCTAGATGGTGCAGTCGGGAAAAGCGCATTAACGATACAGTTTTTACGAAAAATGTACAACTTTATATCTATTAAATTTATAAAATTATATATATTTAAATTTATACAGTTTTGTCGAAGAATACGACCCTACAATAGAAGAATCATACAGAAAAAAAATAACTATTGATGAAAAAGAATGTATGTTGGATATTTTGGACACTGCCGGTCAAGAACAATACAGTGCTATGCGTGATATATACATGAGAAGTGGGGAAGGTTTCATTTGCGTTTATGCAGTTGACGATCTAAAGTCTTTTCAAGACATTTCCGACTTTAGACAGACAGTAAGGACATTTTAAAATTTAACAATATTACACTAAGAGACAAAATCAAAATCATGCACCCGAATAATTTTTATACCATGTGAAAGAGCATACTTTTTAACTTATATTTCAAAATTTTCACTGTTCAATTTGATCAATTAAGATAGTTAATTA
>JAUZND010000733.1:0-11420 GCA_034780555.1 Coelogynopora nodosa | reverse complement strand
AAGAAATCAAACTCAAATCAATTAGTGACAGACGAGGAACCAATACAGTCTGACGACGAAGAGGACATATCAATATAATCGATAGAAGATATAAAGGAGGACCAGGAGGAAGAGAAAGAGTCGACGGTCTGCAGATAGATTTAACTGTCGATTACTGTGTTTATCAAAATTCATCTATAATTTATCGAAGCGCCGCACGGATGATTCTACTTGCATTAATCCCTCTTAGTTCAAGCTAAAAATATATGTGCCATTGTCAAAGAGGGGGGGGGGGGGAGAGAGTAAGGGCAACTATACTCCTTCTCAGTTAAGGCATTTCTGCTTGAGCAAATATATTTAAAATCTGGCACTAATATTTATGCGCTCCTTGCTAGAAGATGTAAGGCATCAAATCGTTCATATATAATCTGGTACTTAATGGAATAGAGAAAGAAGTACTGAAATTCATAATTTCAAAAAAACTGAAATGTATGTGAGCAAACAGTTAAATTATCCACCATTGTCATATTAAATCCCAAATCTTCACAACAAGAAATCTTTTCTTCTAGACCCTCAGGAGATACCTTTTCATGACAAATTCAAACTAAATGTATGTTAAATTTGTGAAAAATTAGCATACTTTGCAATAAATAATGTTTTTATATATTATGGCCTACTTAAACTTCTGGAAAATTGTGCTAGACGCTCATAACATCCACTCCTCTACTTAGGAGGATTCTCTATGCGGTCTTACCTCGCGGGTAAGAAATTTCATTTCACGTAGTGATTCTATAGGGTGACTTTCTATGCGATGAAATCAAATTTCTTCCTCGCTAGGTAGAAACCTCTATTCCTTCTATTCTATCTAGTTCCAATCTTTTATGACTCCTAGATTAAAAAACCGCATAACTAATTTATTATTTGGAAAATTTGTGGCCATTTGGAAACTGGTATAACATCATCTACAATTTCCAGACATTCAGGAATTATTATTCGGCTTACTGCACCTAGGCGATAATACATATGAATGCAAAAATATTTTTTGTAGCATCTAAAACTAATTAATTACACAACTATGTATTATTCATTTAACATTTGCATCTTTGCTATTATTAACGCATATTAACAATAACATCCATACATTTATTTGATAGCTTTGGATGACTGGTCCAATACGTTTGAAAATCATATCAACTTCTATAAAAGTTTTATTAAATATATAAATATATATTGTATAACACTTGTCCATTAATAGCAACAATTAACAATGTCCAAAACTAGCTGTAATCGTAGTCATAAATTTGAATTTTGCAACCAGATTTTTGTACTTACACGATGAATTGGAATAAAAAAATGCTTTTAAAATATGATAGCTGGTTATATCAAACGTGTTGTTTAATATTTAATAAAATTAACCAACATTAATAATTAACGAGAAATTAAAATATTTCAAAATCCTTATCATAAAATATCATAGAAGTGATGAAATATTTTTACAAAACTTATAAATTTCAAATATTTATATTCGTAAAAAGCGATATTTATTGGAATGAATAATTTAAACATAACTTACAAATCGTTCGGGTACGTTTGTGCCGTCATTTAGTTGTTTGGAATACTTTTTCAAGTTTTGTCCTCTGGAAATATTTCTGAAAGTTTTTATAAGATCAGAAATTGTTTTGCCTCCTCTATTTAATCCACGTTTATACCTATAATATACTATTCAAATTGCTATTAGTGTGTCCATCTTATGTTAATTGCTTTATTCAATATCATTTTTAAAATTGTATCGATCCATATATTTTGTCGTATTTGTTATTCTTTATAGGAATATGATTAACATAGTGTTGAACTTATTCAGTGAGTATACATATTTTATTGATTTTGATTATTTTTCTTATTAAACATTTTAGTTATATACATACCAGAATAATAGTTTCTACGAATAAAAGTAAAAGCATAAGTTGCAAACTTTTTTCATTTTTTATTTTAATTAATTATGTTTTCCTAAATAATGTATAGTAATGAGTTAAAAAATTAATTTTCTTCAGCAGCTTTTTCTTGCATTTATCACATTTTGCGTTGATATTTTACATACACTTAATAAACTTGTTAACTGTCGTTTTAATATAGATTTTCACATAAAAAGTGAAATATTGAACATCCAAATTAAACTAATAAATATATATTGATAACATGAATATCTTAAATATTCTTATAAACCAGTACTCAGTTAAAGAAATCATTTATATGAAATAACTCAAAACGTAACATTTAAATGTTTAACCAAGTTAGATTTATTATTAATTATATTTCCTGTTGATATCAATGTCGATAAATTAAATTCTTTCTATTTTAGCAATAACACTGCTAACCCTAAACATTTATTTAATTTGATTGTAACAGTTTCATTAAGAAAAAACAACGCAAAACCTTCAAAGTGTTGTTTTCTATTTATAGACAATTTAAAATTTATGAACTCTAACAAAACGTTCATTTCGATTTTTAATCTAATGTCAGAATTTTAAGTTTAATCAATGTTAACATTTTTATTCGCAATTTTTAATTTCCGTGGTCATTTTTTTAGACAAACAGTATTTATAATAGCTGTCATACAATTTCCAGTTGTGTTTCTACTTGTTAAAGAAAATATCAGTTTGTTATAATAAAAATATTAATTATAATGTTTCACCAAAAGAGTTCTATTGGGACCAATAACTTTTATTCATTGTGAAATTGAAAAACATACCATTGAAAGTTGCATCCTTTAACTTTTTTCCATAACATTTATTTTAATCTTAATATAGTTTAATGTCGTTAAATCAAACAGTTTATAAAAAAATCAACATTTTAATCCTGTGCTTTATAGACATGTTTATTTAATATCGTATAAAAACGGTTTTGGGCATTACACATAATGATATATTAGAATTCAAGGACACTATATTACTTTTAATGATTATAATAGTCAGAGGCATTATTTAAAATTTATAATTTTCTGATAACACATTACATTATAGTTTAGTAAATGTACTTCTCAACTATCAAGTGTATAGATTTGTCAGTAATGGAAGAGTAACCACTGTTAGAAACAAAAATAGAATTTAAAAACATTATTATTTGATCGTTAATTTTTTATATGGTCTGCAGTCATAACTACGGCAATGCATTTCTTTCCCGTTTAACTCTGGTAAGACTAATGTATTGAGTGTAAATTAAAATATTTATTATTAAATATTAAAATAAATATAATTTGTTATTTGTGTTGCAACACATTGCATGTTGGAATTTCAATTATCAAAATCAACAATATTTGTTATTTAGTTGTATTAGGACTATATGTGTGAAATTATATCTTTTCTAAAATAATAATAATAAATTAATATTAAAATTCCCATATGTACGTATTCTGTTACAGAACATTAACAAAAACGATATGTTACGGTAACATTAATACAACAATAAGAATGTTAAATGCTGAAATAGTAGGAGATTGAATTAAAAATACTAAAATAATAATTATGCAAATAAAATGAAACGTTAATTTAAATTGTGTAAATCTGGGATTTGTTAGTGTTCTCTTTCAATGCACCGACGGATATCAATACGCTCTATGATTAGTTTCAACTATGATCAAGTGTTAGTATACAACTATGTACCATATGTATGTTACTATGAAACTATGTTTATATGTTACTATGCAACTATGCTTCCATCTTATACTATGAAACATGTTTATATGTTACTATGCAACTATGCTTCCATCTTATACTATGAAACTATGTTTATATGTTATTATGCAACCATAGTTATATGTTACTATGAAAATATGTTACTATGCAACTATAGTTATATCTTACTAATCAACTATGTTAAATAACCATAGTTGTATGTTACTATGAAAATATGTTACTATGCAACCATGGTTATATGTTAGTTTGCAACTTTGTTGTTATATGCATATTAACATGCAACCATGGTTATTAAACAATGTTAAATAACCATGGTTAAATGTTACTATGCAACTATTTTAATAAACACGGTTATTTAAGCCTTCACGGGTCATGTAAAATTGTATAGACAATCAACTTTTGGGGGGCAAGGGAGTTAGGGGGGGATATCATGCTTCCCATTGACGAATTAAGCTAACATTTAGAACACGTATATTTATTGGCTTTATAAACAAATATTGTACATTTTTGTGATTTTTTTCTGCAGTATTGATCTTTTTATCATGATGTTATAAGAAATCAATTTTAATAATGTTTTTAAAAAGTTCAAATTTGAAATTTATGGTAAACATTCTGTGTATCTTCTAACGATGCCATAAGGCCGACACTTTGAAATTAAAGAAAAAATAAGTATTTTGACACAACATTTTCTTTTTAATGCGTAGGAACTACAAATTATTACATATTTGTGAATTTTGAAACGAAATCAAACCAGAACCTACTATTTTAATGGAAAATATTATCTGAACCAGTACAGACCCCATTAAAATACAAATATTATATTTGTGAAGAGTTCAACAGCTATCGGAAACTTAAAATAATTGTTTTTATATTAAATTTTAGAGCCTTATATAAAAATACAGATCTTTCTAAAAGTGATACCTCTTGTTTTCATTTGTTTATATACATTAGTTAATTTAATTTATATAATATGCTTCTCTCATAACTAATTTTTTGTATCATATTACTTTTAAATAAATAAATTACATTATAATTGAATAAATAATAACTGTAACTAAATTAATAAACAAAATTTTCATAAATAAATGATCATAACTAAACAAGTTGTAACTATATATATGTAAGCTTAAATGTGACTCTGAACTAATAAAAAATTTTCTTATTTTGTTTATAGTATTACATTTATTTTGAGATCCTGCGCTTTCAATGAATTTGCGATCAATTAATCATTCTGAAACTTGGAAGGATAGTCACATTTGTTACTTTATTAGATTACATTATATTATTTTCTATAAATATTGTATTATTATATATTTCATATTTATAATATTCATATTATTTATAATATATTATTATATGTACATTATTTTATTATCATGGACAACGTTTCATATAAATCTGATACTGTTAGACGTCAAGGTAACGTTCAAATATTTAACTAATTATTTTTGGGGTAATATTTTTTGTCACAAAAATAATACTTTTTAATTTTCATTGGCAGTTAAAACTAATCCAGTCTATACAAAAATCCAAACAAATTGTGAAGTGCGGTTCATGTGATCTAGGATCAAAACATAGTTTGTGTCAAAATGACTGCAAGAGAATTCTCTGGCTCCAATTTTTAGATTTATAATTTTGAGTATAGTTTTGATTAGCTGGGTAATTGTCTTTGGAGAGGGGGGCATGACATTAGAACCAAAACATCTAATGTTTGTTGAATTAAGTAAGTAAACATTGATTTGTTTTGGTCAACAATATCATATGGTGAAACAACTGTTCATTGTTATAGAAAATGTACGTTAAATCATTGAACTAGAAAGGGTTAGAATGAATTCCTTTTTAATTGAATGAGGTAAATACGCTTGTTTACTATTAAAGACATATTTGGACATCTCTCGTCAATTATAATACTAATATAAATATCTGAATTATAGTTAGCCCGACTAATTTATTACTGTAACTATAATGCTGAATATTTAGTAACAAAGTCGTTTTTTATAGACAGGAATTTGTTCAAATGCAAATTAAGATCATGAAAATAGATTTATTAGATTTGAATCACTGACCCTCTTGGTTGACGGCCAGTAAGCTACAAACACTGAGATGAACTAATTGACTTTGGTGGGGTGCTGATGGATTGATTGGTCTACGTTAGTGCGAAGAGGGCCAGCTTATTTGGTTAGGCATAAACGATGACGCACCTATATCTAATTTAGTTATAATTGATTTCATGTAATAGTACTAAAGGTAATCACTGTAATCTATTTACACCAGTAATATCGAAATATCGAAATATACCCTCATAACCCCTCATATGGTTACAATGCCAATTTGAAGTTTCATGATAATGTCGACGAAAATGGTCTGCCTAATAAGAAAAATGCTCTAGGAATTATTGTAAAGTAAATAAACAAAACATTAAATTAGATAATGTTATTCAATGACGGACACTAATTTCTAAATAGGGTAATTTTACAGTATATTTTTTACTAATTAGAAAATTAACACATTTGAAAGTAGTTGAGTCAATGTATCAAAGGATTATCTTTCTTAATAAAAAACTATAAATAAAGTAATGAAAAAGTTTATATAATGCTATTAATAAAAAAAAATTCGATACAATAATAATATGATTATATATGTTATATTTTGGCATATAAATATTGTTTAATAAATGTGTTTTCCATACATTTTTGTGTAATCTATAATAATTAAAAGTTTGTTATTTTTATAAAATTAATTATATTTTTATCAAAAATATAGTTTCAAAGCTATAATTCTATATAAATTTGTATTACTATTAACTTGTCAGTACTTTGCATGGAATATGATTTAGAAAATACCGATTCATTTTGATTATTTGGAGCTGAAATTTTTCCTAAGTTTAAACTAAACCCATTATTTTAACATAGAAAATATTGTCTGCTGATCATTGAATGCGATGTGTAAGATCAGGAAAAAAGTATATATTTATTGTAAGAACTAAAAAAATCTATTTTGATTCTTTATATATTTGAATGTAGTTAAATCCAACATAGATAGACAGTAGGTTTCTTATTTGTTTTTGAGAATTTTTTATGTATAGTTTGATATGTTATAGGCGCCTACTGATGTTATCATTTGAATGAATATTTTCACAATTAAAGCACTGCAATAAGGGGAAAGTTTAAAGGCAAAAAATACGCATGAAGTAATTTAGCTTTACATAAATTTATACTAGAATTTAATTCGACCAAAAAAGACAATGTAAAATCGGCAAACGACATAATTACCCAACATTTCTGCCTACTTAAGCATAACAAATAATTCATTTATATACCACAATATCAGTATTTTAATAAATGTAATTTGCTTTTAATATTTAGTTTCATATTTCACTTAGTTAGTTTTATTTATTGTCATTAATTTTTAATTTCATGTTCACAATACATTTGAAAGGAACGTATTTAGATATATATAGTATTTACCTACATTAAAACGACAAATGTGGATAAAAAACAGTTTTCTTAATTGAACATGTTGTTATTATTAAAAATTAATTAATGGTAACTCATAATAAGTAAATTAATTTATAAAATTAATCGATTCTATAGGTTAATTATTTAAAATATCGAATTTAATATTTTTACAAAAGTATTAACAAAAAATGAAGGTTCTATTTTTATATATTATCATTTAAGAATAAAACCATAGAAATCGGATATTTAATTAGCGGTTAACCGCTGCTAAAATTGGTAAAATAGATTTATATATATTTACATGTATAATTTTTCTTTCGTACATTTTTTTGAAATTCTGAAAATATAAACTGATAATAATTTTGAAAAGCTTAAGTATAAACTAAATATTAACATTATGGTAACAATATTAATCATAACATAAACAATTAAAACCATTCTTCTAAATTAACAAAAGAATTAACAATTTATGTTTGTTTTTAACTATTAAAAACATTAACGACGGAAACATGACACGCCGTAAGTTTTGAATCAGTAGTGACTTTAATTTAATAATGGAATTATTTAAACATTGAAAATGTATACATTACTTTTTCAATATTGAATTATTTTTTAATGAACTGCTTATATTATTAAACATATTAAAGTGGACAAAGCGTTGCGATTTTTTTCAATAAGAAACGTTATAAATGTTTCACCTTCGTTACTGTCTAAATTTTATAAGTCAATAAAAAGATCAAAATTTAATAATTTATATAATGGCAACTATTTGAAATTTGTATGAGCACCTTAATAAATTGTTTAAATAAATGTAAAATTAAAATATATAAATAAATAAATGTCTAACTTAATAAAATCAGGTAACTTTGTCGTGACGTATAATATACACTAAAAAGTATTATGGTCTGTGAATAAATAGATTTTAATTATTAGTTACGAGAATTATTATTTTTTAATCTCATCTTGCAGTTAAATATAACCTAGCTACGTATACAAATATTTCAAATAGTTAATTGAATTATATAATATTCTTTAATATCGTTGACAAATTTCCATGCACCATTATTGACAAGCAAATGATACGATCTATAAAACTAATTAAGGTAAACCAACCGTTTCTATATCTGTTGACTGTGAACCTTCTCCCCCTTAGTCTGTTGGTAACAAAATAATTGTCTCAGTATATTAGGGGGATACATGGTGATAATTTATCATCTATTAATAATGAACGGTATTCCATTTATATGACCAAGTGTCTGACAATAATTATACTATTATTGACAGCATAGTATTAAAGGAGTACGATCAATCAAGGCATGTAGATATATACAATACTCGGGGATAATTTCCTTGACAGCATAAATCTAGGTTAATAGAAATTACTGCTTAATTAATTAAAATTCATCTAAATAATTCCGATATTATTGCAACACAAACTGTAACTATTAGGCGACTACAAATCGAAATCGTTTTGAATAACTCATTTGGAAGACATTTTCCCCCCTTTATATTTGTTTCTAGGGTGTTTCAAAAATCAAAATAAGCTACTTAATTTTTTAAATGTTAAATAAATATTTCTTCCAGTGTAAATATTTTTCAATGTATATCCATATTGCATTAACACATAATTAATGCAAAAATAAATTTAATCATTTTTTAAAACAGTTGAATGCATCTGATCTCTTGCCTCGCACTGTGTAATTATGTTTTATATACCTGAACATATACAGTAAATATATATCTCAATTAATCAATTGCTCTCAAAAATCTAATTAAGATATTCATTTTTTAATTATTTCAATTAGCTTATATGATGTTGTTTATAATTTGGTGCTCATTTATTCAAAAACAAAATTTTGCAAATATTGTTGCGGTTTATTATGAGGGAACCCATAATTCGGTCAATAACTTAAAGAAAGGAATCAATATTTCTAAATTAAGTTATCCTGCTGAAAACAAGTATATCTGAACGGTATGGTGATTTTATGCGTATTGCAAACTCAATAAACTCATATGCCACTAAAAAGATGAATTAATGTATATGTAAAAGTGAGATGACTCAATTCATTTTGTTAAATAATTGGACAATCGAAGTATAACGTCAATTATTCTGGTTTTTTATTTTATTATCTCCTAGTCTTCAATCGAAATATTGTATTTTCTGTTTTTCGCATAGATTTTTAATAAAAAAATAACAGTCATAACGACTTTATCATTATACAATCATTGATCAGGACCGACATTGGAGGACACAGACAACCCAGTATATCAAAACATACGCAATTGTTAAGTATGTACATCACCTTCGTGTTTTATTGTTATACAATATATATATATATATATATATATATATCAGAATGTAGACTATATAAATATTAGTATATATGTAACCCATATAATATTATCCAAAATAAAGTATTATATCACAATGTAAAATAATATTATATATTTATATATTCAAAGTATGAAGTATGGCAACACATTTATTTCAAAAGATCTTCCACTTCAATTTCTTCATCAGTTAATCTAATTAATAATAAAACCAAAATTTGTGAGCAATATAATATAAGGAGAATTGAATAAAGGTGTAACTAATTTAGTTAAAATAATTAATTTTAACTATGCTAATTCAAAATCAGATTATTCATCAATTATTGAATTAAGTATTTATAAATACTTATAACAAGAATCCATAAATAAATAGTATTGTGTAATGAAAATTATAACATAGATAAAAATCAATTGATAAATGATTTAAATAGATTATCCAGGTCTAAATTATAAATTTATAATGGTATGGTTGTTTTCTATTGTTTACAAGTATTTGTTTTGATATTAATTCTATGAACAACAGAAAACTGTAAAGTCGAAAGAGAAATAAAAGTGTTACCAACTGTTTAACTTGTCTTAGCCGCAATAATAACATTTTGAATGGCAATTTTAATACAGTATTTTGTTTCCTTTAACAAATTGTCTGGAATTATATAGCAGTAAGTTTCAATGAATAAGATTAATTTAGTCAATACAAAAATGAAGAGACAGATAAAATATAGTTTCTAGATTTTTCTCCACTTTGTCGTCCCAATCTTTAAAGTGTACCATTAATTTTTTTTTTTTGAGTTTGAAAAAAAATGTTCTGTATTATATTAAAGATGTTCCATTAATATCGGAGAATATTTTTCACAACGCCATATTATACTATTGATAATGGGGTGTTTTTCACCACATGTAAAAAAATGATACGGTCTATTATTAAACCACGTTAAACAATATTATGATATTCATTATAATAAGTAAATGTAAGTTATACTAAAACCATAAAATAAGACATAAAAGTAACTATAAAAACTTTAATAAACCAGTAGTATAAACCAGTAGTATAAACCAGTAGTATAAACCAGTAGTATAAAGAAATTCAAAAATGTAAAATCCAATTTATATGTAAATATTTGCAGTATATATATATATAATGTATATTATATTATATCAATTATAGTTTACAATGTCATGATAATGAAAAAATAAATGTATTATCAAAATTCAGAAAGTGGCTTTTGCTGACAAAAACAATATTTCCATTGTGTAGACTGTTAAGTTGGGACGTATTATTAACCGTACGGTCTTGAAATCGTGTACACAAACTATATCAGTAGTTATATTATATAATATATTTTATTTAAATATTTTATACTATCTGTTGGGGAAGTTATGTATGTAGATCTTAATTATTAATCATATAATATTTACATACTTACCTTAATATAATAATTAAAAATAAGTAATAAGACTAAATATTCTTATGATTCCTAAAGGCTGTGGGGGAATCAACCCCATTTAGGTTATTAAGGCTACATTAAGACAACATTAAGACCGCATTAATGATGTGCACTAAGAACATAAATTTAGTTATTTCGTGGGTATCACAAGATTCCTATAATATATTATTTGTTTGTTAAATATATAGGCTATATATAAAAAAATACATTTTGACTTGAATTGTTTAGAGAGCTTATAAATTAAGTCAGTCATTATACAATTTATAGGTTTATTAGAAAACATACTAAAACGTTTAAATTCTTAGATATTATTTTCAAAACATTTATATTAGACCTATGTTTCATAGGTCTGATTTTGCCTGATGGTTCCAATCAGTTCTATAGGTCTGATTTTGCTTGATGGTTCCAATCAACTCTATAGGTCTGATTTTGCCTATGTATAAAAAAAGAAGAAAAAAAGTAACTTTGCAATATATATATATATATATATATATATATATATATATATATATGTC
>JAUZND010000732.1:16899-29258 GCA_034780555.1 Coelogynopora nodosa | reverse complement strand
TCCTAAGATGACACTCAGTATTCGCTCCTAAGATGACACTCAGTATTCGCTCCTAAGATGACACTCAGTATTCGCTCCTAAGATGACACTCAGTATTCGCTCTTAAAATGACACTAAGTATTCGATCAAAACCAAAATTTAATAAAACCGACGGATACGCTTAAATATTTGTTAGTATAGCAATTATAATCTACTTGTTTTATTTTGTGATTTCTTGATGTGTTTTTTTCAAAAATATTAACTTATTAAAAGTAAAAAATCATATTTAAAATCCCAAACAATGACACGATACACGATATACCTAATGATAGCAAAACTGGAATAATTCCACTTATATTTCAAATTATAATGTGTCAAACTATAAAACATTGCTTGGCATGGTACAAAAATATTTAAATTAGTCAAATTGTAATATAAATATATATTCAAAGACGGTTAAAAACTAAAAACGTCGGTCCATTAAAGTCATGTTCTGAATATAAATTGAGGAAAACACTTGACAAAAAACACTTGAAGAGCTGTTATCTTTCTTGGCAGTCAAGGTCGTACAAATTCGTTAGGAAATCACGTGACTATATGAGCAATATCGATAAAGGAGGTTTATGATCTTAAATAATATATTATCATATGCCCCGAGTGTCTGTTGAAAGTCAGACCCAAGTTCTTATCTATATTGCATGGCTTGCTTCATGTTGGGAGTTGGGTTCTTATAATATAGTTATGCACGATGCTGGCCTGTATATATATATATATAGTATGATTATATACTGGCAAGCATTTACTCAAAAGTATATCTTATAGGTTCAGAAATATATGAAGCGCGGACGATAAGCTCTGCACAAAATTATCGATTGAATTTTACCATGGTCTCGCCGACCGGTAAATAGTATTCGACACCATATAGATATAGACTACGAATACGTGCAGGACAAATTTATCCTTGAAAATGTGCAACCCGGAAAATATGTTTATTTATATTTAATTTGTTTTTAGACAAAAATTTACATTATAATTAAATTTTGAAAATAAAAATTTGAAAAAATTTGAAGAAAAAAAAGGTTGAAAATTTTGTAAATAGTATAGATATAATTTAAATAGTTGTATAAATATAATTATTTAAAGCTACAAATAATTATATTTATATTAAATTCATAGAATAATTGACAACAAGTTGAAAATTAAACATTTTTTAAATTATTATTGTCAGTTTTTCATTTATAAATACTTTATCTTATATTATATTATAGGCTATAGTAAATAAACCCAGTAAATAAGTTTTTGCTGCATATACATATCATAAGCAAATCGTTATTATATAGTGACATTAATGTATGTTTTGTACTTTCATTGATTCATTAAATGAATATATATAGAATATATTATAAAGAAGTTCACTGATACTATCGATATATGTTATGTATATATATATATATATATATATTATATATGTCATTAATTCAATATATTGATTCAATTATTAATCGATTCTTTATTTTATTCAATATTTAGGTATAATATATAATTACATTTTATACATTATAAATATATAACATGTTACTAAATAAGGACTAAAGTAATTGAGAACAATTTTTATACGTATTGATTCATGTTTTTTTATTTCGTAAACTTTTTCAATTATAAATAATGTATGAAATTGTTTACATGATACGTGTTTCTGTTCTGGGAAACTTTTGTTAAATGAAATACTGTTAAGTTAAATTAATTAAGTTAAATAAGTTAAATAAGTTAAGTTAAATTCTGTTAATGTAAACCTCAAAACATGTGTTTTCGGGGCATCTAATTTTTTTTAAATTGACTAATGTGCGTGTGCCACTTATATAGAAAAGATTCCAAAATTAATAAATAGCACCTCTCCCTATGTATAGATATAAAGATCTGAAATTTAAAAAAAAAATTAACTGCGACTCTAAAGTTGGGGGAAGGGCAAGATAGGCAGAATTAGTCATTGAGAATTGTGATTTTATTCATATATGTATATAGTATATGAACAATAAGAGCCAAGGGTAAAATAAAACTATTGGGTATGCGTAATAAAATACATGTCCAAATCTTACTGAGGTTAATTTTCCGAATTACATTTATTTCTACAAAATAAGTGACGTTATTTTATATATAAAAATATTTAAAAATTACCTTTGTATTCATCTTTAAAGATTTTAGAATTGTCGAAACAGGTTTAAATATTTGACCATTTCAAAATTGCTTTCTAGTAAATTTATCGATCCAACCTTTTGTTCTCCTGATATTTTAAATCCAAACTGACTGAGTAAAAATCACATTATCGATCACATGAATGATCCCGATAGATATTTATAATAATGAGCATTAAAGAGAATCTGAACACAAATTATGACGACTTCATGCGTGCAGCTCTTCGAGAAGTGTTCTGCTCGATTCGAATCGAAGCAAACCATTTTGTCATGGCTGTGTTTTCACGAGTATATAGACAATCGCACGGAGTTAAATATTTTACTGATATCTTATGCAAACGGTAGGTCTCCCGCTTACAACGAGGCAGCGTTAGATTCAGTGTGTTTGATTTTTTTCGTTGAGTATTGATTTAGTGTGCAGCTCGGGAGGCTATAATACACACTGTATATATAGAGTAATAGTATATCGCTCGTCAATTCACAAAAATCAGAGTCAAAAATACGAGATCGAGTTTTTGGACGGTTTGTGTCAATTTGTCTCGGACACATGTCACGGTTCTGCGGTGAATTTAATGATGGAACTCCATTATAGAGTCTATATACCCGTCTATTGACCCTCGAGTTTGAGCACATATTTGCAGGCTATATTGTTTGCCTGTTCGATAACCAAGCCCTAAATTAGGCTACATGAGGAATGAAATAGAATATAAGCCTTCACAGAGCGCAGGGAACTTATTTACTTTATACATTGTTTATAACTTTACGGACCTATTTGTTAAAAACTATTAAAGTACGATTAAATATTTTAAAATAAAATATTAATGTATTAGATTGATTAAATTATACGATTAAACCTTTCAAAAATTATTTGTAGTCTAAGAGTATATGTAGATATATTTAAACAAATAACAAGTCAAATAAACATAAAATTTGATAATTTTAAAAGGGAAAATCAATTATTAACTCTGTATTCGCTCCTAAGATGACACTCAATATTCGCTCCTAAGATGACACTCAGTATTCGCTCCTAAGATGACACTCAGTATTCGCTCCTAAGATGACACTAAGTATTCGCTACTAAGATGACACTAAGTATTCGCTCCTAAGATGACACTCAGTATTCACTTAGTAATGCACAGCATTGGATTCTGATATACGCTTGGTATTTACATTTATGGATACAAGTGTTTATTATATATGCTGTTTTCTATAAAAAATAATGACAGACTTTATATTTTTGTATTAAAAAATTATGAAATATCCCATATTTTTAAAAAGTGAATCGAAGACGTTTGTGTTTTACACATTTTTGTAATAGACTCGGAATAATATTCCTGTGAGATAATTGTTTGATATTATGTTTTAAAAAATACGTTTCTTTTTATACGTGACGTTGTTTAAAAATATGAATAATAATTATTCCCATTATTTATACATAAATGATAAATAAAGTTGAATGGTTGAATTTTCCTATAATATATATTATATTACCACATTCGCACGGGTACATTATTTAAGACATTGCTTTTATATATAGTATAATGTTTTTCATCCTATATTTAATCATAGGTATGTATGTATATACACCTCACCGATTAATCCTGTATATTAAATCAGACAGTATATATTTATAAGTATAATTATATGGTTGAAATGCGATTTTATTTAATCTTGTTAATATATAAACATATGAAAACTATATAATGATTGTTACATGTGGCTATTTAGCGAACATGCAATACTATTTACATAACACTGTGTTATATTATATAGTGTGATGTTGTATATATATTTTGCATGAGTATAATATTAATACCAAGCTCATAAGTCGACACGCTGTACTTGGTTTATAATGATGATGTAATCAATTTACTGGTAACGGTAAAGGAGCGAAGAGAATTTATAATCCGATCATTTATGCGATTTTCTAAAAAATATTATTTTTAACTTGCGCAGCTTACTATTTTAAAAATCAATAATTTCTCTAATCTAATAGTTTATTTCGATTTAATTATATCATTTTATAATCAATGTTTTACTTATGTACATATTTAGATGTTTTATTATTAAGTTTATAACTGTATATTAATTATATAATATATTATATACGGTATGTTTTAGCTAGACAAATATTTGTTTGATACTTGTTATGTAATGTATACACATTTATAAGTTTAACAATATAATAAACAGTGCAATTTAAAGGTTATATATAAACATGTACTAACAAATTATAGTATTTGCTCTAATGTATTAAAGTAATAATAAGTAAAAGTTCAAACACTAGAAATAAGACAATGGATTCATATGTTATAGCAAAGGTGACAACTGTATATTATATATTTACACATTCCTAAGTGGCACATTATCTTGACTTACATTTTTAGTATATATATATATATATCTGACAATTTTGAAACTGGCGGATGAGTTCGTGAACCCTTTATGAGTGTATTGATTTTATTGAAAATATTATGCTATGGACTATATTTATTTATTCAGAAAATATATCATATAATACTGTTATAGCCTATAACTTTCATTGACTGAAATAAAAACATTAATATATAATATATGTAATAATTAAATAAATGCATCATTAATACACGATTTTAACTAATAAATAAATCAAAGATTGCGCTTGTATAGAAATAGTATACAACAAAGTTGTTTTTATTAAAAAAATATGATAAATAATTTTAATTATGAAAATTATTTAATATTATACAGAAAATTAACTATATTTTAAGATACAAATTTGAGCTATAATGAACGTCCTGATTACGTCACTCTGTGTAAACCACATAACATAACTCTCGGTAAATATATATAATATGGCTTTATGTATATATATACACCCATATTATATACAATATATATATATAGGCTAATCGTTAACGTTTATCAATATGACGCAATTATAATGTATTGGACCATGACAGTTATATGCAGCACATGAAAACAGTTGCTGAGCTGAAACCTCTAATTTTTTCAATATAAATATATGCGAATAAATAAGATGTTGAGATATTATTTATAAGACAATTAACCACTGTTGTAAAATAAGGAACAAATACAATGTAAGAAATACAACAAACTTTTATTTCAAAGTACACTGCACTGCGTAAGTGGAATAATGATACCAATTTTATAAAGTAAAAACGAGATTTTAGACAGAATGGACAATATCGCTTTAAAGATTATAACTGAAAAATCTTTAATATACGGATATACGGAAATATAGAATAATAGTAATGTATAAAATAGTATATTTACATAAGAATATTCTCATGTACATAAAGTCAGATTGAATTGAAAGTGGCAATTAAAAACAAAACCATTCACTTGAGGTTCGATAAAATATACAAAACAATGTTTTACAGCAGACCTAAAGAATGATAAAATATAATGAGCATAATATATATGTATAGATATTTAAGCATTAAATTATAAATATATTACATAGACAAATATATAGCGAAAATAATAACTTTTATGTTAACAGCGGATTTGAAAATAAATATGTCAAACTTTATATTCCCGACTATAATTTATGATTATAACTTTAATAAAATGACATATACAACTGCAAAATAAATATTATTTGCAACGTATATAAATATCTATATATGTACAATATTATAGGCACATAATATATATATATAGGTATATAATATATAAGAATAATTAATAATATATGAAATTAAAATAGAACATTCACAAAACAGTTAATAGCTGTAATATATAACTTTTAAAATAATAATTTAAAGATAATGTTTATATATATGTACAAATGATTGTGTCAGGCATTCTTGGTAATGGTATAATATATATAAATAAATGAACATATTAAATAATACATGAAGCAAAATATTACAAAATGGACATAAATATACAGAAAACAGATCCAAATAAATGATACAACCTCAAAGATTTCACTTTAAAAGCTAAAGGCCAATATTTTTAAGAAGCAGAGCTAAAATTAATAAAATCTAAATCTTATTTATAAAAATTAAATTTTAAAATATGTAACCTTAGTTAAAAAAAAAAATAGGCATTTTATGTACATAAGTTCATTATTCAAAACAACAATAATTGATTCTATATACTTAACTTGTTTATAACTAATTAATAAATGCTTAGAAAAAAACCAAACTATGTATTTAGTATATATATAACTTATATAATATACATAGTCATTATATGTTTATATATATATAATATATACAGAGGAGCTGAATGTGTTACCGCGCTATTCATCCGAGATTGCTCACCAAGGCAGTGAAGGGGGAAAGTTACAGTATAGAGGGATCAGAGATTCATCTCGCCAGCGTGTTGGAGGTGATGGTATGGTGGTGGCGGACCGGGGGGACCCTGAACCCCAGCGTATTTGTAATACTCATAAGCCATCGATGCCTGATTGCCCGGGTGGGACATCTGAGACAAACCGTGGTTCCCCCCGACCAGACTATCCTCCGCCTTCATCATCCCCGGGACGGCGTAGTACGGCATCTGATCGTAGTACTTAAGGCTCAGGTGGTGCTCCATCTCGGTAGGGTCCATCGTTGGCATGCCCGGATGCGTGTGCATCAACCGATCGATGGAGAAGGGATTGTTCGGGGGCGGCAAGGCGGAGTCGAAGAGTTGCGTTGTCGGGGGATGTTGAAGTGGCATAACGTGCTGATGAAGTTGAGGATTGACCGGTGGTTGGGTGAAGGCAAGCCCCGGAGGAAGAAGGGCTGCTTTTCTTGGTGACCCCAAGTCGCAGGAGGGTGACGAAGCCTCGATTTTGGCGGAGATGTCAGTTTGAGCTAGCCCTGAGTCACCGGCCAGGCTTGCTTTGTCATCAGAATTGTTTGAATGTGGGCCGGGAGAGTCGCAACCGGATTCAGGATTTCCATCAGAATTATTTGCTGCTTTATTCGCACGGCGTACAGCTTCTCTTTTTGGGTCCTTGAAGCGCTTTTGTCTTCTAAGATAACAACCGTTTTCGAACATGTTTCCAGAATCGGGATGAAGCGTCCAATACGATCCCTTGCCTGGCTTGTCCGGACTTCGCGCTACCTTGAGAAAGCAGTCGTTGAACGAGAGGGAATGTCGAATAGAGTTCTGCCAGCGCTGTTGATTTTGTCGATAATAAGGGAAAAGGTCCATGATGAACTGGTATATCTCAGACAACGTACACATTTTGGATTGTGAGTGTTGGATGGCCATTGTGATGAGACTAATGTAACTATAAGGCGGTTTTGCATGTGTGTACGTCCGTTGATAAGCTCGTTGTCCATTAGTGTCTCGTGGTGGACTGGCACTGCGGGGAAAGGACACTTGACCTGGAGTAGGAAGCGATCCCGTCATACCCATCGCGCTAGGAACTCCATTCATTGCCGACATCTGCATCGGGTGTCCCCCCATACCTGCTGCAGCCATACTTCCCATTGTGTGAGCCATACTGGCCATTCCACCCATTGCTGCCATCTGACCCATTGAAGAACTCAGTCCCATGGAAGACATACCTGTTGGAGCGCCCGTGTTATAGGGGGAGAGATTAGCCCCCATACCGGCCATGCCATGTGCCATGCCGTGCGCCATAGTATTTGCCATGCTGTTCATGCCATAGGCAGCCGATCCAGCTACCATTGTGTAACTCGAAGACATCGGAGAAGTATCGTATGGACTCTTGCCCAACATTGCAAGATCAACGGAGAGAGAGAAAGAGAGATGATCTCAGGTGGTCAAATAAAACTCGATAGTCCCGCAAACTTGTTCGAGTTGTCTTGGTAAACTTGACCGCTTTGAAAGCACAGCTTTGAGTGATAATAAAATAAAGAGCGAGACTTGGATAGTCTGCGTGCGCAGTTTGTGGTGCGTATTCTCAATGTCTCTCTTCTGTGTGTCTTTGCTGTTTGTATATTTGCTCGATCTCTTTCTCTCTCTCTCTTTCCCCGACGACAATGCGCGTTGTCTTCTAGCTCGTCTGTTATTGGTTAAGTAAGTCCCCCCAATCGCCTCGTTATTTCTTATCGCATTGATGACAATGGGGCGCTCGGTTCGACTAGTTTGCGATACTTCAGTTTTAGTTCGGGATGACAAACTTATTCGATGCTTTCAGAGGCTTCAATACTTGGTATCAACCCCTACACCCTTCATGAGGAGCACCCCCTCCATCATCAGCGTTAGCTTCGCCTTATCTCCGTTTTGCCGTCGTCAAAGTCAGCCAATTTGAGATAGCATGTTCGATCCAAAATGAAGTTGAGAGACGAAAAACTTAGTCAATTTAGTCTATATGCTTGGTATTCAAAGATGTGGACATACTTAATATTTGTTCGTTTAAAGAATTGTCTATTTAGCACCACTTCAGCATATATAGAACCGGAGGTAAATACACTAAAACAATAAAGCAACACATTATATAGCTTTAGCAAAGTATTAATTAATATGATCAGGACTTATATTATGTTAAAATGTTTTATTAAATTACAATATTATGTTAAGGATTTTTGTAAATTCCTTAAAAATGATTCAGATAAAATGTGTAGGCTATAATTGTTAAAAAAATATTGATTTCCATGATAAAATATTTAAATAAAAGGAATCTTTCGTATACACATGAAGTAAAATTAAAAATTAAATTTATGCACATATATATAATATATGAATTTAAAAAAGTCAGAATTAGAAATAAAAAAATTTATAATGAAAAAGTATTACATCACAATTTTATCGCATGTGTATATATTTATAGGCCTATATATATTCAATTAATAATATATGAAAAAATATATTTATTTTATCTATAAGAATTAAAACAATTATTAAAAACATGCCTGTCGCTTCCCTGATATATTTATATTGTATATATTCAAATATGTTTGCTATGTTATTTTATCTTGATATAATTTATTTTGAGGTTAATTGCAAAAGTTTCCCGTGCTCATATTATGCATTTTGCCAAACATTTCATACATAAATTTATAAAAAGTCAGGAAAAAGTCATGAAAAAAAATATTAGTCAGAGAAGTAAAAAAATATGTGATTTTATTTTTATATAGTATAAAACTACAAAACTTTCAAAAAATTCAATACGTATTATAATACGAAAGACCTAAAATTTGAGAAAATGATGAATTACTATATTTAATGTCATGGAAAAGTTAGGACATTTACTGTATATATGATGAGGTATATAATAATATATATATACCCCTTATATAGTTCTTAGGTCATTATTATATAGTATACCATAGCCTATACATTTTAATTAATTATATATGCAAATGATTTTGTAAAGTAATGTATAATATAAAGTTGATATAAAAGTTACGCGCAAACATTATTTGTTTAATTGTATTTTTGTACAATGCGTGTATTCATAACGTATAGCCTATATATAGGCCTATGTGTATTTTACCATGTTACAGTAGGCTATATTATAAACACCAATTTGTTCTTTAATACTTAGGTATATGTTATATTATATAGTTATGGATTATAGTATATATATACCATCTATAATATAATTATAGCTCAGTAGAAACGATGAATTCAATTAACCCTTTCTTAAATGTATAATATATAAAACATTAAACGATGCATATGATGATGACGCAATCATTTATTTTCGTGGCCGAATTCATTGGATGAAAACTAAAAAATATATAAAAGTTATATTTCGACCAAATTACACCTATATAATAATAAATTAATAAATTATAATTTTGTTGCGTATGTATCGCCTTATAGGTAAATCATTAAAATATGGAATTATATAGTTATTCTTACTTTATTATAATGTATATTATTCATATATAGCACATGCGAAAAAATTAGATATAATATATAACATAACACCAAAAATT
This sequence comes from Coelogynopora nodosa, assembly GCA_034780555.1. Classification (NCBI taxonomy): domain Eukaryota; kingdom Metazoa; phylum Platyhelminthes; order Proseriata; family Coelogynoporidae; genus Coelogynopora; species Coelogynopora nodosa. Next base: position 19,231 of record JAUZND010000732.1, on the reverse strand, counting down.
TATAGTGTTTTAGAAAATGTTTACAAACCTTATATCCTTATATTTAGAACAATGCCTAAATCTGGTCCTGTCCATCCTTTTATATAGGGCCTATATTATAAGCCTATATATATATATATTGACAAAAATTATAATGTTGAGCATTGTTGGCGCCTATTTTATTTACATTTACATATAGATATATATGTAACATTTATGTATAGGCCTATATACATCATATCATAGGGTTTATGACTATTTATTTCTACACCCTTATATTTTATAGGCTACTGAAAAAATGTCCAGGAATAAAACTAATGATTATTCAAAATTATAAAATGATCTAGTCCCTTATAGATTTATCCCTGCTATATATAATAGGGGTATTCATATTTACGTGCCCATTTCCATTCATATATTCTGTGCTTTTAGAACAACCCAAACAAATGTTCTGTCTTTTATTTATATAATTTAATTTGCTAACCAAAAAAAAATAACCCTTTCGTCGATTCACTGACGAAATTGTTTATCTATATAGATATATTTTTTCCCCATTTCCTATGCTTTTATTATATATATATATCTAAATTATATATTTAAAGTTTCACTATATTATAGGTTTGGATTAGTTGACATCAAAATATTAAAACTGATTTTGATTTTTTAACAACATATCTTAATATATTTAACTTTTATAAATGGAATTCAAAATTCATATTTATTTATTAGCCAACTTATTAATAACCCTTGGTATATAGTCAAAATGGGGATAGTGGTCATTACTTTTAAGCATATATCTAACAATACTCGAAAACAGTTACAGCTTTTTAAATTTAATTTATTATATATATAGAATCAGTGACCAACTTTTTCTTGCAGTTTTAGTAATACAATTATCAAAGTTACATAGTTCTTTTGCTTCATTACCTGTTTTTAGTGATGTTGAATCATTTTCGAAAATTAATATAAATAATAAGGTTATAGTCCGTAAAAAAATATTGAATTTTTGATATCAGTCCTAAACAATAATATTTATCGATATTGGTTTTCATCTTCATTTTTTATCGTTTGAACATGTGTGATGTCATTTTTGTAAATCAACATTTGAATTTTTTCTATTAGTTATTTGTAGGAATGACTGATTATAATTTTTTTTAATTATTACAGACGCAGTTTATTTTGATATGTATGCAGTAAATATTTCCTCTTGATCGGTGGAATTTAAAAAATTATAACTTTAATTAATTTTTATTTAGTCACTTGATGCTATAAAATAGTGATTTTAAAATATTTAAAAAAATGTATCGCTTAATTGCCGCGCAGCTATCACATTTTAAAAGCATATATTATAATTAATTTTTCACCTACACACATAAATAATACACATGTATAATGCATAATTATGATTATTTTTTATAATGATTAAATTTACAATAAATATAAACGATAAATTTAAGATTAATTTAAATTAAATTTATTATTGCAACTATAATATTGTCATTCTAAATATTGCAAACTTTTAGGTGAGCAATATATTTTTATTGTTTTATTTTTATATTGTTTCAGAAGTTGATTTGATTTTCAAATGTATTATTATAGTCTTGGAGCAGTCAACCAACGAAAATCTCCTGGAGGTCTGCAATTTCTGGATAATGTTATATATATCTGATACCACAATAATGCAAATGATTGTAAACAATATACTTACGTTAGTTATAGGTATAATTACAGTTTTGGTTACCCCACAAGTTTCCCGAAAACAATTTTCTAAATGTCTGGAATAATGTCCGAAAAATCATAAATGTGAATTCCTGGTTCCAACTGCAGACTATAAACGAATGTTTTTAAATTATGAATTATAGTATAATGCGGTTTCAAATGTAACCGAAAATGATTTGGTTTATATATATATATACCATCGCCTTGGAGCACTCATCCGAAAACTATTTCTTGAATATTTGGAAGTTCTGAGCGTCGGGCACAGTTTTCAAGAATGTAAAATGTACTAATAACCTGTATAGGCCTACTATATTTTTTGCATTTCAATGTATATATATATATATAACTTACATATTTCACTATAATGTATATATACTAATTTGGGAATTGGTACGGAAAGAAACGTGAAAGTCTTGAAGCTGTCTTCCTAAAGGTTTATTGAGGATGTTTAAAATACAATATTAAGTATTCACCGTGCAATTTAATATCACACAAGTCGATATATTTGTGTATTTAATATCACATAAGTCGATATAATTGTGTATTTAATATCACATAAGTCGATATATTTGTGTATTTAATATCACACAAGTCGATATATTTGTGTATTTAATATCACACAAGTCGATATATT
>JAUZND010000732.1:0-16799 GCA_034780555.1 Coelogynopora nodosa | reverse complement strand
AAGTCGATATATTTGTGTATTTAATATCACACAAGTCGATATATTTGTGTATTTAATATCACACAAGTCGATATATTTGTGTATTTAATATCACACAAGTCGATATATTTGTGTATTTAATATCACACAAGTCGATATATTTGTGTATTTAATATCACACAAGTCGATATATTTGTGTATTTAATATCACACAAGTCGATATATTCGTGTATTTAATATCACACAAGTCGATATATTCGTATATTTATTTTGTATTTTGAAACAAACCAACGAGTTTAGTAATTCCTGATCAAGGGAGTTGTATAGGATACAATAAAACAACAATTTTGTCTGATCAAACATATATAGCCTATAGGTAAAAAAGTAAACAAAACACTGAGCACAAATATAGATGATATACCCCAATCAATGTTTAGTTTGTAAAAACGTGAAAGGAAAGTGAAAATAACAATTATATTTATAGTTGAGAAGTTAACTTTCAAGTTTTTACAAACTAAACATTGATTGGGGTATATCATCTATATTTGTGCTCGATGTTTTGGTTACTTTTTACCTATATATGTTTACTGGACGCTCGAAAGTGTTCCTGGAACACTTTCGAGCGTCCAGTTATAAGATATGCTAACTTTGATGATTCTAAACGTCTTATAATGTCGACATCAATATTTCTGCCCAAATTTTATGTCTATTATATCTCAAGTAAAAGTAAATCATCTCAGGGGAAGAAAATTACCTCCCATTTGACCGTGGACATAGATATTTTTCGTAGTCTTCGCTTCGTATAAGGGTTAAGTTACTTTATTAGTTATTCGTTTGGCCATTAAGTAAGCGATCATGCTCATTATTATTCTGAGCTTCTGAGGTAATTGCCAAATCTTTATTATTCAAATGTTTCGAAAAATAATTTAGTTTTTTGCATTCGTATGTTTAACTAAAAAAATTGCCTGGTATATATCAAAGATATTGAATATTCTTATACTGAATATAGTAGTAATTATAGCTCTATGGTATATATAATCTAATATATGCATATTAATTTAATGTTGAATACGTTTTACCGTAGGCTACATATTTTTTACAATCAAATAATTTCACAAAATGAGCAAATTATAATATAAAGTACATAAAAAAATTATAACGGATAAAGACTTTAGTAAACTTTAGTGTGCTTATACTTATTTTATGTATTATTAGCTACAATTGTTAAGTATAATATGTTTATTTGTTTTGTAAAATATATTATAATAATTTAAATTATACAAATGATATACTACTGAGTAAGTAAAAATATAAATATTTACTAATAGTGTTATTTAAAAATAATAAAATCGTTAAAAATTAAGTTGGATTGATGAAATTTAAAAATGTTAAATTTACTTATATAGAATTTATTCTATTTTTATATGTTATGAAAATTTCAAAAACAATATTCCGTGCGCATCATTTGTTTTTAACAACCATGAACGGTTATTATTTTTGTAGGTTTTGGGTGGTTTACAACAGAATTTATAACATATAGATCCAGTTATCGATCCAGTTACCCGTCCCACTAAATAAATATTTATTCTTACGATGACACTGAATATACGTTCCTACGATGAAACTCTGTACTCGATCTTACGATGACACTCAATATTCGCTAGGCTACCATGAAACTCAATATTCGCTACCATGAAACTCAATATTCGCTTCTATGACAACACTCAGTATTCGCCACTATATTATGACACTAAATGTTCAATCCTATGACGATACTCGCCACTATGATGGCACTTAATATTCACTCCTAAGATGACAATTAATATTTGTTCCTATGATAACACTAAATAATCGCTCCTATGACAACACTCAGTATTCGCTCTTAAGATGATACTAAGTATTTGCTCCTAAGATGACACTCAGTGTTCGCTCCTAAGATGACACTCAGTGTTCGCTCCTAAGATGACACTCAGTATTCGCCTTTACGATTACCGACTACCAACACTCAGTATTCGCTTCTATGACAACACTCAGTATTCGATTCTATGACAACACTCAGTATTCGCTTCTATGACAACACTCAGTATTCACCACTATGATGACACTAAATGTTCACTCCTATACCATGACACTAAATATTTGCTTCTACGATAACAACCAATATTCGCTTCTACGATAACAACCAAAATTCGCCTTTATGATGACATTTAGCTACAATGATAAAACTAAATATTCGCTACTATGATGGCACTCATTAAACTCTATTATGATGACACTCATTAAACGCTATTATGATGACACTCAGTATTCGCCACTATGATGACACTCAGTATTTATTCCTATGATACGCATTTATTACTGTATTGGCAGATTTACCAGCTCAATTCCGACCAATTGTATGGGTTCCTTCATTATACTTCGTATATATAGAGACCATCAATTGGGGATCTGCGAAGCACTATGAAGACAATATACTATATATATAATGTAGTTCATAATATGGCTTATTTCTGAAGCTGGAGTCGTTTTTTATTGTCATTCACCATTCGCCGCATCATGCAAGCCACACAATTCCTATAATCTGTCAACATGTGAAACAATACGACACGGTCAACAATGTCATCGATATTTTCGGTTGGAGTTGTGATCCCTACAACAAGCTTGTTAGGGGCTTATTTGGTTATATAAGAATTAATAATTCCCTCTTCCCATAATTGGGATCATAATTCCTAGGTAATCCATGCATTGTTGAAAAAACATTCATAAGCTTTCTGCCCTTATCCCATATTGATTTGGAGTAAAAGACGGACATCTATTTATTGTGTAAATTGATTGAATATGCTTGTTCTACACAATTCGGTGGTTGTATTTAAATCCAGAGGAAAAAGCGGAAGACAACCTGAAGGACAAATCCGAAGGAAATTTAACCAATTTTTCAAGGTCGTCAATGCAAAAGTAACTAAAAATTATATAGAAGATAAATTTGAAAATAATCAAAGTAACTAAGAAATACAAATGAGAGGTATTTTAGAATGTCGATAAAAATAATAGAAATAGGCATATAGCCTATACTTTAATAATTCTGAAATAATAAATAAAGAAATTATATTTAATTTAAACTACTTAATTATTACGTTCTTTAAATTGATATTGTTTTTTATCATAGCTACTTGTTTGAGTGTCGACCTTGAAAAATATTTTTTTTAATTCCTCCGGTTTTTCCCCCAGATTTAAGTAACAACCCAATTCAATTTCTATAGAATGTCACTGTTCATAAGTGAATAGAATGAAAATTAGAAAAATATTATTTGTTTTATAATAATGTAATTTATAATTTATTCGATTCCTGTACTCGCCTTCTAGCCTCCGCATTCGTTATGTAACAAATATTACCTAGATTACAAGAGGAGGTATATTATGTTGCATTTATAGAGTATACAGCATTCTTAGATACTATTAAAGATGTCGTTGTCACTCTATTACTCTATATACTTTTATTGTTGAAATATACTGTAAATGTTTAAATTTTAAATATTACTATTTACTAATTCATTAATTTACAAATTTATTGATTTATTAATTAATTTATTTACTCATTCATAAATTTACTTTTAATTAAAATTTATTTGAAAAAATTAATTAAGTACTTTATAAATTTTTTAAAATAATTAATAAATTTATTTATGAATGTATTAATTTATGCATATATTAATTTATCAGTTTTTTTAACTAGCTTATATTATCTAGCCCAAATGGCTAACGAATTAATTTATTAATTACTAACTCTAATATTTCTGAAAATATATCCTTTTTAACATTGTATTAATTTGAATTTTAAGCACTTTTAAATAAATTATTAATAGATAAAAAATTATAATAAATTTGAAAAAACTAATTCAATAAAATATAAATAAGGTAATATATAAAAAACATAACAATAAAATAATATTTTTGTGAAGCTGATAGAATAATGTTTTCTAATTTTCAATGTTTACTGCCTTTCAAGTGACACGGTTTAATTTCGTGAAATTAAATAAATTTTATTTGGATTATAATCTGATATTATAATACTTATACTATACTTATTAGTTCAAAATATAGATATAAAATTATATTATTGGATTATTTGAAATGTTAAATTATCTTTGATGATTTCTATATTTAGAGAAAGTGTCTTTTTAATTTTTAGCCTTACAAAAAATGTATATTCAGAATTTAATAGAATCATAAACCGTTGCCTTTCTTTATTTATTATTTCGGAAAGCACAAAATTGTACAATTATTTAGCAAATTTTAACTGAAATATATATATTTTTGTTTAAGATGGGTTTTGTATAAAAGTTGATTTTAGTCTGAAAACAAGCAATTTTTCTCGCCACTTTTCGTTGGTCCAAGGCTAAACTGCTTAAAAAAGACTTGTAAACTATACAATGCAATTTTTATAGCAATTTTAATTCGTATTTGGGTGTTTTTATTTATTACATAACTGTATACATAATTTGTCGGGAACAAACAATAGCTATAACTGATTATTTATCTCTCCATAAAATAAGGCCTAACAGTTGTGCGCTCCAATAAAACGTAAACCAATTAGTCATTATTTGTATAAAAAATGCTTAGTATGTTTAAGCCTATAGGGGCAGTACAGTCTAACTTTTATATTGAACCTATTTAAAATTTATTTAATGTAATAATAGCTGATTTTCCTTATTTAGATAACTTAACTTAAGCCAAGGAGAACATAAACTGTTGTTATAACACCAGTTTTTGTTCTCTTTTCTAATAATATAGATACCCAGTGGTAGTGGTTTATTATCTGATAAAGAAATTTAAAAAAATATAAACTCCTTGTACCCACTGGTAATTCATGAATTAACCAACATTTGTCAGGACTTGGCCTTGCTGGATCATGTCAAAGGGTCACCGCATCAAATGGTCACCAAAAATTATTTTTTAATAATAAATAAAGCTGATTCTGATGTCCATCTGTCTAGGGGGACGAATTATTTGTCCATTTAATAATTATATTGATATACATTTGTATATATAAACAAACATTTGTATTAAAATAAATTTTTTAAGTTATGGATTTGGTGACGTTTTGTCGCGGTGACCCTTTAACGTGTAACCGGCCTTGCCCTTGTGCCCTTGGGTCAAGTTAAGCAACTTTCAAAATACAATTGACTATACTTTGAACATTAATCAAAGCAGTCTGTCATAATCAATTCACATTATAGTGTAGTTGATAATTTATCTGTCACTGTACATAAAAATGAATATCATGACCATATGCATTTTTTAAATATATTATACATATTTTGTTGTTTCTAAGAATTCAATATTAATATTTATATTATGAAAATTGTTCCCAATTTGTGTGGTTATAAACTTATATATTTAATATATAAATATTATTTATAGATTTTTTATACTACTAACCAACTCAATTTATTTGTTCTTTGAAAAGTTAGACATAATGCAATTATAAAAACTATTTAAAAAAAATTGATAAATGCTTCCTGCATATAGCCAGAAAGGGTGGGGAGATGTCCCGGATTTTAACCCTAATAGGTTGGCAGGTATGTCATTGTGTTAAGTTAAATCATACAGCTTTCTACTTAAGTGAGTGAACTAATCAGATGAAGTTTAGAATTTAATAATTATATTTATTGTATGCATTTCAAAAATAAGTTTAGAACACCCCACACTAATAATTGTGCCCATGGTTTAGACTTACAAAACTCTAATGATTAGAAGTGCATATTTAAATATTGATAACATCATCTTGGTAATAAAACTAAAATTTGAGTCTATATAGTTTTTATAGTTATATATAAAATAGTTTCTCTGTAGGTATTGTGGTTCTCTAAATGAATCCAGAAATAGATATATTTATATAGTAAAGCACCTATCTAAATCTTGATGATTTCATATCTTTGGGATAAAAGCTAAATTTTGAATCTAGCAAAAAAGGTATATAATAGAATTGCTCAAGCTTCTGTAGATGAATCCAGAAATGGATCCATTTATATGGTAAAGTGCCTATTTAAATATTGATGACATCATATGTTGGTAATAAAAGCAAAATTTTGAGTCTAACAAAAAAGGTATATAATAGAATCACTCAAGCTTAATTTTGTATATAGTACATCTCTGTAGGTGTTGTGGTTCTCTAGATGAATCTGGAAATGAATATGGAAATTAAGTTTAATATGTTTGTTATGACATATAAACTTTATACATAAATATGATAATATTATTAAAATATCCAAAACTATTGTACAATTAATTATTATAAAATATATTATAATTATTTACTGTTATATAAGGAAATATAGGATTTTAATATATTATAATAAAAAAAGGAAATTTTAATATATTTTTTTCAAATTGTTTAATAAGATAAAATAAAATAATACCTACATTAAATATATACAATATATTATAATAAAATTTCAATAAAGTTTAATATTCTCCTTCCTCTCCTTGAGTAACTTATATAATTTTTTTTTTAAGTATCAGTGAATTTGTTTTCAATTAATAGAATTATTGTTATTATTATATTTTTCATGTAGTTATATTTTATATATCATAGATATCAGTCCTGTAGCTATATAGTATTATTAATGGTAGGATATATTTTTCATAAAAATATGATAAAATATAAATAATAAAAATATAAAAATATTTGAATTATTTAAGAAGCTCATGTTTTCCTTATGTTTGAATAAATTAATAAATTAAAGCTAGCCATCCTTGATAAAGGTCTCCAAATCTGCTGTAAATAATTATTTATATTAACTATCAGCCCAGTGTCACATATAGATGACATATATATAACTTTATAGTCACTTATAAAAGTGTTATCAGATAATTTTTTCATGTTGAGATAAATAAGCAGTTAGCTATTGTTTATTCCTGACCAATGCATATAGTGTTACTGCTATAATTTGTGTTTATGAATGTCTCATAACTTATTATGGTATTACTCTATGTAGTTCTTTTTTATTTTTTTATAACATGAAAGCACAAAGCTATAGCATGGATATTATAGCTATTAATAATTACTCTTAAAAAATAATGCCTAGACATAGGTCATTAAAAATGCTTCTTTCACATTAATTTTTTTTAAATTTACATAATTATTTATTAAACATATATATTCAATAAAAATGATTATAGTTATACTTTATTTTATACAATGTTCCTTTATGCATGATATATAATATGAATAACTACAATGCTAAACTTTATTTCATAATTTTACACATGCACTTCCACAGATAGACAAAGTAGTATCTTGAAGGAAAATCAACTGAAAATTAATATAAGTTCATAAAAATTATTATATGCAACTTAGATACATACAATGTGTGCTATTTATTTGAATTTAAATTTTTTGTTATTTTAATGTTATTTCATATAACTAGCAAGTTTATAGCTAGTTATACAAAACTTCTTTTTAAAATATTTTGTAATACAAGGGTTAATGCAACTGACATTTATCAGTTATTTATATTAAGTTTTGATGGATAGAATATATATATGCAATAATTGATATATAGTGAATTGTTAGTTACTTCCTTTCTTCAAAAGGTGTCTATTTTGTTTATTCATAGATTTTTTTTATTGCTATATAAATTTAATTTATGGCTATGTTCACTTTAATTATTACAATAATTAATATCTTATAAAAATAACTAAAACATTTAAGATAAAATATTACCTCATGGATTAAATTTTAACTACATGAGTTTAAAAATGTTATATACTTAAATATTTTATTTACAAATATTTAATTATTTGTTATATATATAGTAATATGTCTTAAAATAAAACCTTAATTTCAAAAATATATTTAATTTAAATTAATTTCTGCACTGATTTTTTTTTGCAACAATTAAAATAATTTTTTTCATTATACTTTTATTTTGACTACTGTGTAAGTAATGAATAATGTTTTATTACTAATTTAACTAATTCAAAGATATTTATTAATATATTTGAAATTTGTGCAGACCTACATATATAAATTAAATGTTTGAAATAATTAATTTGTATATTGACCTATTTAGTTACTTGTAACATTAAATCTAGTATGAACAGGGATGTCATTTTTCTGACTTTTGCCAGAAATGTGGCTTTTTCAACAGGATTTTATTGGGTCTTGAGATTTACAAAATTATGCAATAAAAATGGGTGATTCTTGAAATTAGAAAAGTTTGATTGCTTTTAATAGTTATTTTCAAACAAAATATGCATTCTGGGAGCAGTTGGAGAAGAAAGACATAGCCTGACACACTCAAGCACACAAATAAAGCAGCCCAATATATTCCACTCTACATGCAACCTTTGTGTGTTATATAATGCATTGTTATCATGGCAATATGTAACTGTCAAACTAAACTGTGGCATTACATAAATTTATTTCTTAAATAAAACTATTCATATTTATATATATACCAATAATATATAATTGGTAGAAATGATTCATAAATCATTTTAATTACTTTTCTGTATGTTGGAAATATTTATTATTTTACCATCACACAAGCTGCTTTTTTTGTCTGCATACTATAACTAAAAGTAATTAAAAAAATTGGAGCTTGATGTTCAATTCATTATATGTCACAATGTTTGTACTATGCCACCATTCAACTGTAATAATTTGTGTTGGATTTTTTATACAATGTAATAATTATTGCTTTTTTTATTGGTTCTTGTACAAGGAGAAAGCAGAGTTCATACACCATTGTTTTGATATGTTGTTTTGTTCAACAAATGTTACATAGCAGTTTGTTTACCATGTTTGTTTATATATTCTGAGCAATGTATATATATATAATTTTTAAAGAGTAAAAATGTCTGTTTTTATCACACGTTTTAGTATGGTAGCATATAAAAATGATTATTATATTATTTTATCTGTTTTTATTGCCTTTTAATTTCAAGTATACAATATTATACAGTGTAATAATATACACAAATGAGGTGTTCTAAAAATGCTTTTTTTAAATTGTTGTTGTTCAGTTGGTTGTTTCTTACGTTTATTCACATATTTCATCATTGTTTCTATTTGCTATGCTTATTAACATATTTGTATAAATATTTGACTTTAAAAGAGCTTCATTTCAAGTCGTTTGGATGCAATATTATGCACATGATGCCCCCTGGACCACAATATGGGTGGTTTCACCTACTTCTGTATATTTTGTCATTTTGTAATCACATCCTATATTAATAATTGTAATATAGTAACCTAAGATTTATCATTATTATTCAAGTATATGTAGTTAAACCGAAAAAATAATAAAAAATTATTTATATAAATCAAATTGTATAAGTTGAGGGTCATATACAAATGTCTGGAAAATATTCATATTAATTATTACAATATTACAGCTACTTTATTATATTAATAAATTTAAGATGGAATTAAAGTGTTTTCTGTAAAAGCTATAATTAACTGTCACAATATATATTTTACTAATTCTGCCTCTGATTATTATCTTTAGCATTCAATTATCTGAACCATGTTTATGGAAATTTTGAATTAATTAATTAATATTTTAAATAAATGTATTTTTTGTTGTTTAAGAACTTATCAAAACATACAAGCTCAATAAATACAATAATTAATAGTAAAATTTTGTCACAACTATAATATTTGTTCATAGAAAATACCTTCATTCATAATTTTTTTTTTAAACTAAATAATAATAAAAAATGGTTCTCTAATAATCTGATGTCATATTTGACAAAAATTTAATATATTGCATAATATATTTAAAAATGCATGTATCACACATGTAAATTACTTTTAATAGTATATTTATGAACTGCATGAATTAATGTAATTATTGCATAATTAATTACAATAATAAATAGTCATTACAGAAACATATTTTTTATAATAAAACACAATTGCTAACAGAATTATGAGAGAGACACAGGAAATACATTGATATCAACACACAAAATATTAGAATATATTATTATAAGTTGTACATAATACATTCATTGTATACAATTTTTTTATTATGGACAAAATTTAATGTATACAGCTTGATAAGTGATTACATTTTCAACAGTTTAATGATATTGTATAAATCAACTACAATTAATAAAAAATCAAGTTTTTACAATTATGTTTGCATTAGTAGTAGGAATCATTATACCACATAGTGTATTTATTATGTAAATTATTTCATCCTTGGTTAAATTTATAAATATGCATACTTTGTTGTGCAAAGTCTTTCAGATCAATGAAGCCTAAGAATCCTTCTCATCTCTTTTACAAAGAAGCAGGACAATTGATTTGCAAAGTTGCCTCTGGAACTCACAGTCTCAAGAAAGCACTTTTTCAAGGAAACTGTTTTGCTGTAAGTAATATAAAAATTATGTAATTACAAATCCATCGAGTTATTATTGAGAAAGCTGAGAATAAACATTAATTTTATGTATTTATACAATAAAAGGTAATTTTACAGCTTGTCTGTTTGAGACTTTTACCAGTTTTGTATGTCCCTATGTTGTATTCATTGTTTGTATTCACCATGTTTTACGGTATAATAGACATTTTGATTGTTTTTAGGTTAAAGTCATGTTAATCGTTCTTACTTGGCATGTTACAGGACAAAAGAAAACTTCTAGCAGTAGCCTCTGAGACTCTGAAGCGTCGCGATTTCATCGCTTCCGTCCTGTTCAAGGCAGGTCTGTTAGACCAGGCGCCAAATGTGGCCCGCTGCAATGGCGATGGCTGCGACGACTGTATTCGCATGGTTCAGGGTTACGATCTAATCCTGGGTAAGGCTGATGAGAGCTGTCCGCTGGCCAATAAGATGTCAGTGATCCAGTCGACGCTGGACTCCATGATGGAGGAGGAGGGAGTAGAGACGCTAAAGGAGTTGGTGAAGAAGAGAACCAGTGATGTCGATGGTGAGAGGCTTGCACTGCTGCTCTGGGGTTATCAGGGATGTTATTAACCTTACATTTGAAGTTTTTGCATGAAATTAAAAGATACTAAAAAATTATAACTAAAAGATCAATAGGACCTTTATAGATTGGACGACATCACCACTTCATAATATATGCTTGCTATTCCTTTGTATTTTCACACCTCATTGGCTATTTTCCAACAGTTGAATCAGACATAATATATTTTTTCTTTTCCAGACCTTCGACTGCCCATCTACGTTCGAGTGAATACTCTGCTTTGTTCCCGAGATGAAGCGATTACCTGTTTTGAGCGGAATGGATTCAATTTGATGGACTTTGACCTGGAAAACACCACATATGATCAGTAAGTAGTAATTTTATAATAATGAGATAGTATTGGTTGACTAAATCTCGTGTTATTATTGTAAATAATAAGTTATAAATATTTATTTTTTATTTTATTGTTTATTTAAAAAAAAAATTAATAACATTTTATGCAACAATTTCAATATATTCCAGACTTTGTATTTATGTATTCGTTTAACATAATATTTAAATGCAGAATTTAGACAGGAACATTTAATTTTTAAAAAATTCTCCATGAGACCTGTATATTTCAAAATGTGGAATCACTTCAGAATGCTTATTTACAGGTCGTCAGCTGTAACACATTATCGTATTTGACATCATTTTATTTCAAAGTTATATTTTCTTTTTCACTAAATAATTTGTTTTTTATTATTGAGGAAGTGAGTGTCCCACTGTCTGTCAAACATTAACGAAATTCTTATTGAGTGCAAAATTGCAATGTTCAATGAGTTAGTGTGTTCATGGTCACTTTCGAAATACTGGGTTATTTGGTTATTTACCATTTTATATTTGAATTATTTATAACCCGTTTAGTGGTTTTAGATCATCTTTAAAAAGAAAACAAAGAGTATTTTTATAATAATCATGGAATTTCTTTTTTTAAAATTTTAATTGCATTCAATTAGTCGTTTCATGCTTTTGTTGGTTCATAAATATTTTAAATAATGTATTTGTGCGTCATGCAAGTACTGCTAATTGTCACTTTTCACGAGGTCAAGTATGTAAATTATACATTAACACTAAAAATTGATTTAGATTGTTTAGAACATTTTAATTTTTTTGTATAATATCCGGATGGTCCATTTTCTATTTTCAGTTTTTTGACCTTGGTGAAGAACCTGAAACGAGACCAATTTTTGTTAGACTTACATCTCGATGAAGTTCTCGTGTTCCCCCCAAGTTCTGATTTCCACAATATCACCTTATTTCAGCAGCGGAAGATACTCGTGCAGGATAAGGTAGGAACCGATGCTAACTGAGTTAAACATACAATGACTGGAATCGTGACGTTATTTTTGTAGCCGTCCAATTGATTTGATATTAGTTCTTTACAGCTACATATAGATAGATACATACTATTGGAACAATATACATTGTTTGTAGCAAATATTTAATATATCATTAGTATACTTTAAGCGAAGTGCAAGGTCGAAAGATGATGATAAAGGATAGTTTGAAAATATAAAAAAATTAAATTAAAAACATTTTAAATTAAACTACTTTATTTCGTTTAATTTTTTTATTAGTATTTTTACTCATTATTAGATTGATTGTTTTACCATGTAATAAGTAAATCTAAATTATATGTTTTGTCTATTTGCATATTTCATTTTTATATTATGTACAGGGTGTAACAGAAGTAACCAGACACTTATATACAGTTGTTACTTAAGCACTTAATCGTCTGCTTAATTCTGTTACACCCTGTATATATTATTGTGATCATTAACGATAATTATTTGGAAAAAATCATCGAATTGAACATGTCAAAAATATTTTATTTAATATAAAAAAGATAAATACATCATATATTACTTGGAAGTAATATGGTGGATTTATTTAATATATTTCACAGCGACGTAGCGAAACTTGTGACAAGCGAGAGTGAAATATGGTAGCTAATTATATATTATACAAATTTGGATAATTTTGTTTCTTAAACAGTAAATAGCAACTCACTGGCACATACTTCCCAAACCCAATAATAACAGGCATAGACTTCCCAGGCTCTAGTCTATAGCAACTAGGTATACTCTCTGGGCTCTATAAAAACCAGCATAGACTCCGCTCCCCATAGTGACCCTCATAGACTCCCTATGATAAAACACATAGCAACCGAAATAGACTCGCTAAGCTACGTAACACTGATTCCCTAACTCCATAGAAACCAAAATGAACTCTCCTTAGCAACATGCAGATACTCCCCTGACACCCTCCCATAGACTCCCCAAGACATCCCTTGTCCCTTGTCATTCCTTGTCTCTGTACCCCCATTCTCTCCTGTCCTCTCAGGCCAGTTGTATCCCAGCGGCTGTACTGAATCCTCCCGTCGGGTCTCGAGTACTGGACACCTGCGCCTCCCCTGGCAACAAGACCTCCCAGTTGGCGGCCACTGTGGGCTCCACCGGCCGGATCCTTGCCATCGATGTGAACAAGGGTCGCTTCAAGACCATGGAGAACCTGCTTCGGTTGTCCGGCTGTACACATATTGTGGACACCTCGTGTGAGGACTTTCTGGCTACTGACCCCTGCGAGGACAGGTTTCGTGAAGTCACACATCTGTTGCTGGATCCTAGTTGCTCGGGGTCCGGTAAGTTGATCTGTTTTATTTATGTTATTTTATGTGATCTGGTACAAGTTTTCGTGTAACATTTTCTCTCTGTAATTAACTGATTGGTTATCATTAAGAAGTATGAGAGCAATTTATATAACTAAAATATTAGTAGAATACATTTAACTTTATTCTAAAGCATACAATTTTCAAATTGAAAAGTAGCCCGGTTGTTTTTCACTTTCAATTTTCTATATTGTTAAATTATATGAATTCACAAGTCTTGGTGGTATGCGTTATAATAAAACTATTAAAATTTTTAAATAATATTTTGGTTATTTACCTATTTAAGCAGAATGGATTATAAAGGTCAAATGTTTGATTGACCCAGTTATCAACTGAACAGGTAAATCCACCTGCAGACCAGTTTCTGGGTTTTTCCCCTCGAATCATCAACCTAGCGATTGGTCGCTGTGTTTCACTTATTTTTAAAGCATTTACATCAATTGCACAACTTACATAATATACACGCATATCGTAGGTACTTATAATCAAGAGTACAACTACACATATATATAAGACAAGATAGAAGCTAACTTTCTATTATTTATGAAGAGAAATCATGGCTCAAGCTATACTAATTATAATTTTTTTAAGTGGATTACTTTTAAATAGTATTCGACTAGTTAGCAAAAATTATCATATTTTTACATAAAAACATTTTTTGCATATTTACATTCATTAAGATCTTCACAAAACTAAATTGAATTGAGACATTTAAAATGACTACCAAGGTTCTATTTTGAAAACTATTTATTTTAGTAAGAACTCTCCGGCCTTTCTTTATTATAGGGTTTTAAAATGAACGTATGACATTGTGTATACGTAATATTTCTCAAAAAGCATGAATTATACGTGAATTATAATCGAATTTTGTCAGCTTTATAACGTCAACACCCTGAATGTATTTCTATGATTTTTAATGTAGTATATTTTAATCAAGGTGTCACGCGATGTAAAAAAATAGGAAAATTACAGATCATTAATTGCAAATTGACCCGATAAACAGGAAAATAGCGGAAACATTAATTTTTTAATCGACATTATTTATACGTAGTTTTTAATAATAATTTCTGGTTATGTTTAATATTAACGTAGAAATAATAGTATCGCTGATACCCTAAAAACAGAACAGTGGTATCAGAATTCCCAATTGGTGCCTAATTCACATAATCACAAATAACTCTAGTCAATTCACAAAGCTATTAGCATAATTAATTAGTGTGCTTCGGAAAGCATATAATATATTATATTATTAAATTAAAAATTATAATATTATTATCTTTAAACCTCTGCTAAATTCAAATTACATTGTAATTGAAACGCATGATATTGCAGGATGCACGCTAACTTTAGACATGGCGTGCATTATTAAAATAGTGCACGCTAACATCAGAGTTTGAATTTAGCAGTGGTCTAAATTTTGGCGTCGTGTATTCATTTTTAAAATGTATTAGTTCATAACATTATCCTTTACGTAGACGTTCACTAAAATATCTTTGTGCGTTGAAATAGAATCACGGTCTATATTTATAGATCGACCATGGTGGGCTTGAAGTTCTTTTATATTGGGATTTTAAATTTATGACAGTGTAACATTATTATTTTATTTATTTATGCTAATTAATAAAATAGACAATTAAATAAATACTAGTGGAGTTTGTTTGGCTGTCTATTATAATTAGCTGTAGATAATGCATTGAAGCTTATGCATGGTTATCAGTGTCAGCTGCATGCGATTGTGTGAATCGATCTTCATTCAAGCAAGAATGAAAGGAAGGATTGTATGCTCTAGAGCACCCAACTGACCCCCCACCCCCACATAACCTCACCATCACAGGCATTGTGCGCCAGTTGGACCGCCTTCTGGAGCGCAATCAGCCGACCGACCAGAGGCGCATCCGTTCCTTGAGCAACTTCCAGGCCACTCTGCTCAAACATGCGCTCACCTTCCCTGGTGTGCAGAGGATTGTCTACTCCACCTGCTCCCTCCATCCAGAGGTATTTAACCATAACTCTTCCCATCATAGAGACAATGCGTGCCATTAGTGTTTCCTTGCTGAACAAATTAAAGTTGATTAGTTGGGAAGCTTTGTATTTGGTTACATGTTACATATCTATTTTTTAATGAAAAGGGTATACTATTCATTAAACTTGCTCATTAGTGTTTTTAGCGAGAGGATTCCAATTTGAATCCATCTCCCTTTTTTCCTCCCTTCCCCCACAAGCCTCCTTCGGCTGGTTTGCTATTGACTCTCATTTTTCATAATCATTTTAAAATTTAAAATTCAAGATTATGTAATTTTACAGATATACAATATGTAAGCATATATTGCACGCGATTTTAGTAAGTGGTATTATACTACATTATCATTATTTTTAATTTATAGCTAAAGAAGATACGAAATCTACATAATATATAATTTTTGAAATTAAAAACTTGAGTATCTTGCTCTAATTGTTCTTTCGTTATTTTTCACAACTTATTTTGACGTCAGCTTACATTATTTAATAGTTATACTGACTAAGTGATATTTATTCGACCATGTCACCCTGTACCTCTTCTCTTTCGGTATAATTGAAAGTTTTAATTACTAAATAGGTACATTACGGTGAAATAAAGGAAACAACTTAAGTTTTAAGTTATAAGTTGTATAATATAGAAAAATTACTGGGCAATCGTTTACTTTCTTCTATAAGTATAGTGCATGATATTGTAATTTGGCTTCTGATAATAATTTTGTTTTATTTAGAAATGTTCGTTAATTCTATTTATGAAATTGAACATTTTTGGTGGATTTTTTTACTAATGAATCCCAGACAAGCGATGCATAATTTAAGAAAGAAAGAAAGACATTTTCAAATATTTTTTTAATAAAAAATTTTGCTCTGGAAAAACTTTTTTATTAAAGTTTGGAAAAAGTAGACTTTTTAAAAATAATCATCGGAAAAGGAGTCCAATTTGCAGGATACGCTGACAAACACTCCACGGATGACGTATTGATTCTTTGAGAGAGAAAGAGTAGACTAAACATTATAAGAGATTAAGATAATTGACAAAAGCGTACAAGCTATGCTTCTTCGTTTAAATATGTGAATTGGTAAGCGACTTCTCTCAACGCATCGAATCTATCGAGGAAGACTACTCCAAAATAAGACGGGATGTTGACGAGCTCGGTGA
>JAUZND010000731.1:0-13948 GCA_034780555.1 Coelogynopora nodosa | reverse complement strand
TTAGAGGGCAGTAAACTATAAATATATACTTACACATGGTGTAAAAAATATATGCTTCTAAATTTAACTTACGATTATTTTTTTTTATTACAAACATAAATGCCTTCTAATTTCTTTACTGAGTCTTCTTAGTTATACTCTTTGAAAGATTTTACTTTGAAACTATTTATTCTATTGCATTCAGATTGTTTTTACTATTTATATTACATCATATTAAATAATATTATATTAAAATATAAAAGCTGATTAATTACTGTATTTTGTTGATACGAAAACCTCCGCTAATTAGTATCTTCAATAAATAGCACTAATTTATTTGACTGAAATATGATCTTTAAAAGATGATTTTTTCTTTTTTATTTTATTATATCATGCTTAGTTTCAAGTTTTATCATGTTGAAGTTTTTTTCAACATAAAAATTGATGACTTATTTAATTAGTTAGTATATTTTGTAATATTTAATTATTATATTACTTTATTAGTATTTAAAAAAATAGCACACATTTATTTCAAACAATTATTTTACTATATAAAAGTATTGTGTAATTAATAAGTATGTTCGATTAATTATTTAATAAAAATGAAAATACAAAAATCGATAACAAGTAATTATTTATACATTTAAAAAACCATTACTTGTACTACTTATAGTAATATAGTATTTAATAGTATGTATAAAAATAATATTATTTTTTGCATTTGACATTCCTAGATATTTTGTTCTATGTCGTTCCATGCATTACATATATTTCTTAGACAACTATTTGTTTAAATAATACAATATTTTACATGGTACAATTATACGTATTGTGTGATATATATCCAAAATATTTAGTAATTATATAAATAATACAGCATATTATATGTGTTCGTTAATGTATTCAAAATATGTAATTATTGTTCTTCATTACTGTAATTAAATGTATTCAAAGCTTGTATAGGTTTTACAATATGCTTTAAATAATATATATATATATAACAGACACATAGAAAGTGCTCGATTTATTAAAAAAGAATATGTTGTTCATTTGTTTTTGAGTTAAACTAATATACCACTTTGCTGTCAGTGATTAATGATATTTTTATGTATAACTTAATAGTATCTTCATTTTGTATACCATCTAAACAAAAGAATTACGGCACCTTGTTAAACTGAAGAATAATACATGTTGATATTAGTTGATTTTATTGTGAACTATGTTGACGGTTGAAAAGAAGAACGATGCTTGTAATCAATTTCAATACTGAGAAAGAAGTATAGACATATAATAACTTAATAAAAACTTAGAAACATAATTTAATCAATATATTGTTTGGAATAATGAAAGCACAGGAATTGTTTGTAAATCATATAAATATTTGCATTATGGTCATATGACACTTTTATCAATTACAGAGAACATTAACAACTTTTACGCAAATTATGAACATAACATTTCTTGTGTATTGTTACTATGAACGAATTACACATTTGTTGTGAACGTTTCTTTTGTAATGTGTACATGAGCAATGTTTACGCATTCGAAGTTTCTAGTGTAATACGCATTATACAATATGTTACAACAATACACATGCATACTAGAAGCAATAGTTCATTGTATATCTTTTTAATAATATGATCACTTCCACATTGTATACCACATTTGAGTTATTTAAATTTGTAATCAGGATGAAATCGTGATTGCACATCATTAGAGAAAATGCTTTTGCTATGATATATGCATACTAATATGTATTGATCTACAAAATCTAATGGCTTTTCCCGCCAACTGCTCCCCTCTCAATCTATCATAGGATTTTGCTCGAGCTTTTTAGTTGAAGCTCGCAAAATGCAAGCTATATTTTTAGTTGATTACTCCATGTGAAAACTACCCGTCCAACGTGTTAAGTAATTCTTGTAGTAACAGTGATTTCAAAAAAGTCAACAGCTATGATCTTATCTAATTTTGTATATTATAGAAGACACAATAAACAAAAAGGGGAATATTTATAGGGTGCAAAAAGCCAAAAACCCGCATATAATGTAACACATATTTTGATTAAAAATATATTTTAGAAACTTTAAGGTTACGGTTTGTGAGACGATTGCACGCGTTAATCTCGAATTAGACACGCTGCTGAGGGTCCTATGCCTCTTACCTTAAAAATATATGTTTTGTTGGATTTGTTTTTGTTATTTTATTTATTGACTAGTCCAATTGTCGAATTTTTCACTGGCTTTATTTACCAGATTATAATGGTCCAGACATGTTATACTGTTTTACTGCTTGAAATTGTCGCGTTTTTTGTGGTGAAAACCTCTTTTTGGATGTTGTTCTCATTATTTGTTACTTTTCTTTTGCATTATATGAAGTCAACTTTTTAGGCGTATAATTTGTTGTATAGTTTGTGTGTTATGTTAGCTATTGTATTATTATGTTCATTGTTTGTCCCATATATGACGCTCAAACTTTATTGTATAGGATTGGCTGACTTTTTGTAATATATGTTGATTGTAATTTGACAAATCTAGAATAATATGGTATATGATACTAGTAGTTCACAGTTTCGTAGGTCAGGCGGATTTGTTCGTTCTATTGTATACTTTGATTGAGATAGTATTTTAGGTTTTGAAAATATGTTTTACATAATGTTATATATGGTTATGTCGTACTGTGCCGAAAGTATAGGTAAGTAATCACACTATTTATCACTAATAAATAAATAAATATTACCTTCTGAGTATTGCGAACATTTACTGTATAGGAAAACGATTGATTAAAGTGGCATTTTCTTATAATTAATAACATGTTTCAAGTGTATTGTACATGAGGAAAATATATAATGGAACAATATTTTTTTATCAAAATTGAATAAAATATTATGAACAATAATATAACATTTTAATTTTATTTAAACAAAATTAAAAAACGTATTTTTATTATTATAATAATCTAATTTATATTGCAAAATATAATTAAATATTATAATTAATTAATTATTGATTACTTGGGAGTACTTATATATTGTATAATTTTCGTGTTTTGTTAATGAATATAATTTATGCAATACTTTATTATTGTAATGTATGCAAAACTTTATTAATGTCATTAATGCAATTTAATTATGCAATTTATAATATGCAATGTCATGATTTGAATAATTTATTAATAAATTTAAATATTGTAATTTTTGTAAGAAGTCAAAAGTAAAACTAAAACATTTGTTAACCCATGATGAACACACTAATATAATACGAATGCGTTACACTCAGAAGTACAACCTTGTAATTGTTTTCCTAATTCCCCATTGACAATATGTTTTAATTATTTAAGAAAAATTCCAAGAAATAAAATATTAAATTATTATCTGCTACAATTTATTCCGGACGTGATACATCGCACATAATTTTTTTTCACAAAAACAAAAAAAAATTAAATAAAAGTGAAACTAAAAAACTAAAACAAAAAATCATTAAAATTATTGAAACCTTTTTGGTTTATTTAATTATAATTAAACAAGTAAAATGGTTCCATGTTTTTATTGCATCGTTTGATTTTGGTATTTTAAACACTTAGACGTGATTAACACCTTGTCAGCTAAAGAACATTATTCAGACTAAGCATATTCACCATTTCTGTATTAAAATAGTACATGTTATATTTGTATGAGATTAAGTTTACGTGGAGTACTATATTTTATTCAATTATATATAATGTTTCGATTATCAAGCAAACCTGTAATTCATCACAATTCTTAAACATAAAAATACAATATTAAAAAGTCTATATTTTCTCATCTAATTAAATAATTACCATTGTTTGGTTGTACCTTAGACAAACATAATATTTTTTTTGCAACTCAGCCCATATTATACGCGCGCCATATATTAATTGTTTAACATTTATAAGTAAACGTTCTATACATCGTATTCCTAATATTTAAACATGTATATTACAAATTAATTGTACAATAAAAATCTGGTTAACCAACATTTGGTATTTATTTATGAACTAAAATATATATAAATATACGACGAACACGTTTAAAATATATTTTCAATTTAAAAGCGTTTTAAAATATTAAACAAGTCTTGAGTGACTTTTTAAACTACACAGGACAACATTAATTGTTGGTACTGGTTAGCCTAATAGGAGCTGACTATACGTTTGACAGAAGTGTCTGTAACTTACCTTTACACTTATTAAATCTGTAAATAAAAAGTATCACATCACACTAAATGATTTCACTCCCCTAAAGTCGCTCTCACTGATTCAGAAAAGCTTAGTACGATACGAAACGAAACACTCCGTTCTTGTAATCTGCTGTATGACAGCTGCAGGTTCAATAGACCTCCTGGTTTGAATTGAAATTAAATGATTATCTAAATTTAAATTTAAATAAAAATAATCAATTTATTCAGTTTAGAATCATGTAAACCTACTCATACTGAAAGGTACCAAATGTGACGTGTGTTTTTGCAAGAAGATATTCATCGATAGTTCTAAGTTCGTCCAATCTACTCTCGCGTGAGACTTCCTAACATGCCTCTGCTCTATTTGCATATGTAACCTTATTCACGAAGGTAAATCCAATTAAAGTAATGATGTGAATAGTTAGTTATTAAGATTCCCCGTCTTAGAGTGAAGGCCTATTTATATTGATTGCAATGAGTCGCGATGCCGCTCCCTGTAAGAAAGCTGAATAGATAGTTTTTTTATCGGCATTAATTCATGTTACAAAAATTGAAGTTAAATAGTGTTTAACTTTTTAACCAGAACAATTTATTTAGTTTTCAATTTTTGTATCACTAAATACGTGATTATTTATATATCAACAATAAATATGAGTATGGTATATGAAAACCACATAAAATGAATTAATATTTATTTAAGTAAACAAAGTATAATTTTGTGGTTTTGGGATTTTGTGGTTATATTAAAATACTTTATTCATTTAATTAATTATTTTGCTAAGTCTATTGCTTGACTATATGGCAATAACCTAAGGCGATCTCTCTTTCCTTCAATTTTATTTCCTGAAAAAGCGACAACAGCACAAGACACATCAGCTATTGCTTATTTCGTCGGCAATGCAGACGGAACCTGTACGAATGGACGATTAGCAGAAATTCACACAAATGAGGAACTGAACAGCGCTCTAGAAGTCGCTTTTGCTGCATATCCAGAGTAACCAGTAGTGATTCGATTTGACAAACAATATGATTATATACACTATAAAAAGGGAATAATAATAACAACATTATTTATGTTAGTAACATATAATCATTCTCATTCCATGTTTTCGAGCAACATGTTTTAATACTCCTACATAATTATTCATTAGTTAGAGCTCATTGCAAAAATGCGTTTATAATAACAGTTATTAAAATTACCGTTTATGGTATAACTAATAGTGCGAATACATGGAAATTATCAATATTAATAATAATTGGGAATTACAAAAAATTTAAATTTAAAATGACAAAATAGCATATTTAATAGTTTGCATTACAATGTTTAGATTTATTAATTTCGTATTCGTAAATCGTAAATACTAAATATAAGCAAGACAAATCTTAATGAAAAATATCGTACCAAAACTGTAACTTTAATTAATATTGACATTGACATAATCAATATATGTAATATATATGTTTCAGACTTCAACAGCGGTTAGTCTTTTACATCGGTTTGAGAAATGATGACATGTCCAATAATCCATCGCACTGGACATGGATGCACAGTGGTACACACTTTCTAGACAATCTAGATGTCCAACTATCGTTGACTCCCGACCATTCGGAATGTTTGGCTCTGGTTTTAATACAATACGAATTGCCACACACTCCCAGTAAAGAATTGGTGCGACTTGATTGTGGTGGTCAAATATTTGCATTGTGCGAACATGTAAAAGGTAAACATTTCATGCGGTATTTGTTGGATTATTCATTTAGGTTTTGATTGTGTTAATTTAATCTATAGGTATTACTTAAACCAATTAATTATGTTCTGTACCATTTATTATATGACAATCAATAGTTTCGCTTGTATAGCTGATTTATTAGTTCAGATTATTTGTTAAGTATACTTTTCTTTTCATCTCAAATATTATCATTGTGTGTTAGAGTATACTTTAAATATTAGGTGATGTATTTAAATCTATGTTGTGTTTGTTACACTTGACATTGTAAGTAGAATAGCTAGTACAATAACTGCATTATTTAAATATTATAAACGACAACTCATTATCATTAGTATTAAAAACTAAAGTGAATGTAAACTACATTTAACTATTATCATGGTATGCTGTAGTGTCAATGTACAGTTATGTAGTCCACTCTTGTATTTTTTTATTGCCATCTCATTTGATTGTTGCCAAGTGATCTAAAGGATAGTTTTGTTTTAATCTGTTAACATACTTTAATTGTTCATTTTAAATAAATAGTTTTGTGCAATGAAACAATAAAAATAGAAAATGTATATTAAATATTTAATGTTATAGTTCATTTGGATATGTACCTTCTTTCGTAGTTAACTGAAAAATAATTGACAGCGGACATTAAAGAGTTTTAAAATAATTACATGTTTTGGAATATATTTATTGTTAAACAAGGTTTATGATCAAAGTCGAATCCAATTTGAAACGTCAAAAATCTTTCATTTACATTTCATGAATAATTAGAAAACAAATAACAGTCCAAAATTAATGATAACAAATTGAAGACATAGTTTAGACAATTTAATTTATTTTTCAATATTTCTCCGACGTCAATAGGTAATATCACATATATAATAGATACAATCAATAGTTAATATCACAATAAAATGATAGGTAATGTGCCAAACGTTAATAATGGTATGTAGATTTAAATTATAAAAAATGCAATATGTAAAATTATATTATGCGTTTAACAAATTGCAAAAAGAATCGAAACAAATTATGTTGACATGAAGTTAGCTTTGTATACCACTATATTTGTTGTAGCATTTAACGTTATGTGTTATTTTTTGTAACTGTTTATAAATTCCAGTATTGATACATTTCCGTCTTGATACAGCCGATATACGAGAAATATTTATTAAAAAAATAATGATTTTCAATGTCTTAAGTTATATTTCTATAATATTCTCATTTAATGTCAATGTCATTGCATAAACCATATTTTTACACTGCATTTGTAAATCTATTTAAAAGATATATATACAATGTATATATTATCGTAAAATCCTTGATACACTTTTATACTGAAGCATATACTAACGCCTAGTAACAAGTATATACAAGCGATACCAAAGCATATACTACCACCTAGTAACAAGCACATACAATAAATACTGAAGCATATACTATAGTAATATACAGGTAATATAGATTAAGTATTATGTACCCTCTAATTGCATGGGTACCCTTAAGGAACATAAAACGTACTTTAATTTGGTATCCTGTGGGTACGTAATAGGTCGCTTTACATCGGGCCGCTATAAACTTACGTACCCAAAGGGTACCCATATAGATGTATACATTGGTACCCTACCGTCCGCTACATAGGTCCGCCTAAAAGTAACAGTGTAACGCCTACTACAGCAGAGATACTAAACATTAAGGTATTGGTATCGCATAACGAACCCCATACATAGAATGATTTAAATCATATGCAATAGTAAGCAACACAGATATCTAAAAAATATAATATCCAATTTTTTTAAATGTGTGAATATGTGCATGCTACTGCCAAGACGTAGGAAATCCTACGTTCCAATATTTTGCTATGTAATGGCTAGATACTTCCCATTTTATATGATTTGTTATTATAGCTTAGGTACATGACACCTGTAGGCTTCTACTTAAATATCATAGTGCTTTTGAACAAATAAGGTAATATACAAATAAGAAAAACATACATTTTCTTTCTTGTTTCAATTTTTAAAACAACTCCATTCGTATTTTCAATTATACTACTCGAAATTTGAAAGAAGCAAAATTAAAACAAAAACATCAAAATTATCGTTAATGTATACGGTAACTATTTAAACGAAGTAAGCATGAAACATTTACATTAAAAAAAGTTATCGTGATAATTCTAAATAAATATGCCACGTAGGCGTTAATATAAATACATTATAATGAACTTTTTTGGATTGTACATTTTAACTATTTATCAAATCATAAACCTTTTTTAAAAACCCTCTATTACACTAACTAAACTCTATCACATTACCTATTATTTTATTGAAATAGTACCTATATTGTATTTAATATCTTTAATATTATATATTACCTGTATAGTGTCATATAGCATTTTTAATAAATATTTGTCATCAAATGTGACTTCAACATGTTATGATTAACTATATTGCACGGCATGTTATTTCTCTGCTAACTAATATGATTGCAATGTTTTCTATAAATAATAGTAATATAAATTATTATATATTCAGCTCTTAAGCGATCATGAGATGTTTTACATTGGATTGGACTTTTATTTAGCCAATGATAACAGTCCAAAAACGTAGGATTTGTTTAAAACTCTTAAATAATGTCTATTGTACATTTTTTAGTTACATATTTGAAAGAAGGTAAATATCCTAGTGAACTTTTAAACCATACTTTTCATATACATTTGCGATATACTATTATTTCAATTTCAATTTGAATTTTTTAATTTAATATAATTTTGTTTCTTTTCTGTTGAACCATATTTCCTAATTAATAATGGTATTTTTAAAATATAAAACCCGCCTATATAGGGTTTTTCGTAAGAATATATGAATTAAAATTAGTTTTGTTTGAATGTGCAATCCAAAACCGATAACAATAATTTCATTGCACTTATACACAATTCTTGAAGCGTCACAAGTATTTACTTAAAATACATTAACAAATGTCCTTTCTTTTGATTCAATTAACAACTGCACTGTCAGCAAATTGTCCTGTTACAATTTATTTAACATTCAAAACATCAATTTATGTATTATTTACCTAGTTATGTATAGAACACTTGAAACACTCGTATTTTTAACTGAAATTTAGATTTTTAACTTTTTAAAGATAAAAGTGTTCGTTATACTACAGTAAGTCAAAGAGTAACACATTAGTAACTTGTTAGGCAGTTATTAATAACGTTTATGTTCATCGCAATAAAAACAATTAATGTTTGGTATTGTTAGTAGGTTGCATTTTTTTGAGGCGCATGATTTCTCTGACATTGAGAGCCAGTTCAGTTAGCAATAATTTTATAAAGAAATAACACTATTCTTCATTCCAGTGTCAGCCTTTCAACCAGCAGCGACAACAACCACAACTAATCTGCCATTAGGCCTACTATATTTGTATATTGATGATTCAGACAACTGCATAGATGGACTGATGGCTTCAATTCTCTCAAATGAAGAGTTGGACAATGCCATGATGGAGGCTTTTGATACATTTCCAGAGTATAGGTTTTTAATTTATTATCAATAATATTAATAAATAGTACAGACAGGCTAAATATCAAATGCGAATGAATTAGTTCACTTATGAAATCAATTAGCTTCATTAAAAACCGGAACTAAGAAGGCCGTGTTAGCTAAATGTAAATATCCAAACTGAAAGTTGTATTGACCGATTTGTGACCGATTTGTGAAATATTTATAGAGCTTAAACTATGAATCAAATATATATGTACAATTATATATATTCTAGTTTATTGACACGATTATAAAACAAGGTTTTAACTATATTATCTAGCAGTGAGCTCATGTGTTTAATAAATACAATAATGATACATCGTAATTACAAAATAATAATTAAGAAAAGTTGTGATGTATATGAAAGAAACAAATTCAATAGTATAATTTAAAAAAATGAAATACAACACACAATCTGTAAACATATTACATGGTGGTATCGATATGTCAGAAAGTTGACACACAGACACTTAAGTACAATAAATGAAACACAGGAATTTAACGCAATAATAAATATATATTTAGATATAATAATAATAATAAATAATAATGGGTTTATTAAATTCATAACATATCGGTGAGATTTTACATGGTTCAATGGGTAATAGCAGCTGGAAATAAAAGGAGTTAAACCGGGGTAAAATTGTAAAGAAAAGTCAAGGCAGGGAAGGCCGCATTAATAATGAAGCGTCCCCTGCCTGAGGGTAAAAGCTGAGTGTAATTCACTTTACCTACAGCTATTTTTCTCGTCAGGGTAAATATCATATTAATAATGTGCAGGGAACAATGCGTTCGGAGTTGAATCAATCTAATTAGATGATATTTAAAACACCAATCAGATGATTATATAATCACAATAAAAAATACAAATTATTTTATAGTTAAAACATCGCCTGAGTCTACAATGTAAGTTTATTATTTTAATTATTGTTGTCACTCGTTTATTATGGATAAAAAAGTGTTGACAATCGTCTTGTAGAATTAGTTGAAGAATATAATCATATTCTTACTAATAGAGACAGAAATGTTAAGAAAGAGAGATGCATGGCAAAAACGGACGATAACATTTTTTAAATTGTTATGTTCTACAGAAAGGGACCCGGGCAATTGATTGACGCGTTTCATAAATAACAAAACTTCTATATGGAGGTAGGCGATCGTGGAGAAGGTGTTGGTTCTTTGTCATCTGTCTGGTCATATGTTGATATTGTATATTCTCGTAAAGTCCACGAGGTTGACTTTGGACTCCGCACCAATTCTTTTCGTCGCTCTTCTTTCGCCCTTGCTTAGCTGGTTCAAGTTGTTCTGGGATATGTTGCAGAGAGCAGGGAAACCGTAAGTTAGAATGGAGCGGATGAGACTGTTGTAATAGGTCCAAAGGTCCGTTTTTTGAACGCCAAAGGATTCGAGCATCTTGATGTAAATTAGTCTTTTGCTCGCCTTCCGGACCGCTGTTCCGACATGTTTATCCCATCGCAGATTACTAGAGATAGTGACTCCAAGAATACGTACTGACTTTAACTTGTTCTATGATCATACTATGGCGACTTTAACAGGTGGTGTAGTGATGTTGTTCTACGTGCTCATAATCACTTCATTGGTTTTAGCCATGTTGATAATGAGGCTATTCTCACTGGCCCAGTTATTGAGATGAGTAATTTACTCCTGGAGAGTGGTGTCATCTTCGTTGCTGCGAAGGAGATTGGTATATGTAATGTCGTCGGCAAATTTGGTTGTCCTTGTGTTGTTGTTTAGTGGTTTTAGGTTGTCTGTGACACATGCAAAGCAGAATGCGGCAATGATGCTGCCTTGAAGTACGACGCTGCGCTGGTGACAGAGACCTAGTCCGAAAACTGCTTCCCGTTCCTAACGCATTGGTAACGTTCTTGAAAAAAGTCAAACATCCTTGTGATTAATTGTTTGCTTGCGCCAAGCTTGACCAACGCGTTGAGAACTGTGTTGAAGGTAATTCAAGATGTTGAAGGATATTCTGATTGATTCAAACTAGCGCGGATGTTGTCCCTGCTCTAATTCTAGGCACAACGTCAAATGTATCTTTTTACATGTTGGCAATCAGAGCTGGGGTGATGAGGAGGGATATAAGCCTGACATCGGATATTTTAGGTTTTCTTTTATCAATGAAAATTGACGTGATGATTGGCGTTAGTACTTCAGCATTTTCTCTAAAAATCTATGGAGCTAGACCGTCTAGTCCTGGACTTTTGTTTTTCAGTTTTGATAGTCCTTTGCAGACTTCTTCTTCTGTAAAGGACATGTGCACGCTTGGTACGCTCAGATTGACTGTTTCCTTGTTAAGATACGATATGAATAATTAGTTGATGTCATTGCTGTTGAAGGTATTGACTACTACTTTTTGGGACCAATTTCGTAATTATATTTGGTGGCAGTTCATTCTTGCTTGGCACTTGGTGCATTGTTGATGATATTGAGTTCCGCTTCTTTGATAAGTCCTTGTTTTTATTTGAAGAAGGCTTTGACCCTTTCTATCAGTGCGATTTTGACAGGAAGTTCAGAAGCGAATGTTTTTTCTAGGTATGTAAAGTTGATGTAAAGTGTGTTGAGAAGAGTTTCTGTTTTGTCATCGAGAGTAGGAGTGTTTCTGATATGATCAGTACAGTAGACACTGCTAATGCCAAAGTTTAGATTAGCTCTGAACTGCGGTTTGTTGATAGCTACATTTTGGATAGTTACTTTTCGTGGAATGTTTTGTATTTTTGTGAGCATTATAACATACGAGTAGTCAGACCTCGATATCGGAGGATATTTCGTTGCTGTCTTGTTTTTTGTTTAGGAGCATTAGTCAAGATTAAACTGTTGACACCATTCAAGTGGGATCTTAAGTCATTGAAGTGTCCACATACTGCAATAAACGGTTCGAATTTTAGACTTTACTCTTCTTGTGTCAATAACGTGGCTTGTTTGTGAGTTCCAGTATGGATGGTAAATTACACAGATAATATCATTACATGAAGGAATTGTTAGACAAAATATTTCCTTTGTGTTGGAGAGGTGTATGATACCCAATTGAATTGTTTTGCTTACGTAGATGAGGATATATATCTCCATAAACACAGTATACT
Source organism: Coelogynopora nodosa (assembly GCA_034780555.1). Lineage (NCBI taxonomy): Eukaryota > Metazoa > Platyhelminthes > Proseriata > Coelogynoporidae > Coelogynopora > Coelogynopora nodosa. The sequence continues at coordinate 1,415 of JAUZND010000731.1, read as the reverse complement.
ATAATATGTAATGATAAATACACGCAAAACAACATAACGTGTGTAAATACAATAAATAAGCGTAGTCCCTGAATCAGGCAAAATCTCTCTCAGTTTTTAATCGCATTTTATTGTTTTGCATTTAGTAATTACACTGGTGATGTATTCTGTTTCCAGGCCATTCCTGCCAATTATACTTCGTATCGGTTTGACAAACCCGAAAAGGTCTCAACATCCAACTGACTGGATATGGATGAACAGTGGGGAACATTTTGAAAATAATTTGAACGTCGATATTACGACTAGCGATAGCAGTTCGATATGCATAGCTCTCGTTTTTGTCAAAAATATGTCCCCTACAAATCCTACAAGAGAATTTCGGCGAATTACGTGTGCTCCGTCAACGATGGCATTATGCCAATTTAAACCCGGTAAACTATTATTTTTCTATTACTTCCTGATTTTTGTTCTGACTTTTTGTTCACAATCTATATTTGTTCATTTAATCTTTAGCATCTCTTTTACTATTGGGTCATTTTCAGATACATAGCACAATTCGAATTTTTCATGTCCTTTGCTAATAGCGGATGCATTTTTAACCTTATTTATACTGTATAACAAATATAGTAATTTGTTCATCACTAGTGCGTCTATCCATACAAATATAAATATAACTGTGAAACGTAACATATTTCCTATAAATAAACGCGGAATAACCCAACATTAACTATAATGCGTTGTCCCAAATCGACTTTCGTTTCTTCAAATGAAATACGAACAGTGACGAGCTATAGACATGGTTAGTTTTACCTCTATATTTAGTGAATTACATATATTTACATTGTGAAAATTAGTTATGTATAAACATCTAGCTAACTGTATTATTCAAAATGTATTTGAGTTTTAGATTTGTCCCGTACGAATTTGTCCCGTACGAATTTAGTTAGCGAAAAGTTATCTCTTATTTATTGAAATATTTAAGCTAACTTTTCAAGATGGAAACTGCATAAATATATTAAATTAAATTAATTACAACACATTAAATTTGTAGGTATACATTTTATATTTATTGTCAATGAGATGGACAATTTTCAAAAATTATTAATCAGAAGACGTTATTTTTGTCGATTAGTCGGGGCATGTTCAGGTGGTATGGTCTCCATTCAGGCGTTATGTTGATTAGTTACAGGTGACGCGTTTCACGAAAATTGAGTTAATTGTTTTATGTATCATTTAGCTTTGAGGAAGTAGCTAGTTTACAACCTGCTAACATGTATTGGGGTTAATTGATAATAAATTGCTTGCGCACGCAGAAAAACATGTAAATGTTTGATTTATTTCAAAAAACAAATAATACATTAAGAAAAAATAAGCACTTGCTGCAGATGTGATGTAAATTTATTACTACAAATTTTCGAGGTTATACCTCTTAATCA
>JAUZND010000730.1:0-13948 GCA_034780555.1 Coelogynopora nodosa | reverse complement strand
CAATAAAGAACTGGAGTATAATCTTACCACATGACAAGATCACCCAAACTATATTTTTTAGAAATTTCAATAAATAAGAGATTAAATCAATTTACACAAAATGTTGCTAACCTGATGATTATAAAAGCTTAAACATTTCAGTTTATCCCTTTTCTGATTAATAATAATAGTTTTATGTAATCTATGACTACAATATGTATTGTATATTATAATATATAATTGTTTTTTGGATGTCCAGAATATCTGTATTTCATATATATTTTTTTATAGATCTCATAAATGTTATTGGGTAGAAGAGGGTTTATTTAGGTTTTTACTCACCTTAAAAAAGGATAAGATTACTAAAATGCCCTAAAAAGGTCTTAAAAAACTGATTCTCCAATATAACCCCAGATTGTTGTATATTTTGAAGCATCTTTTAAAAATGAGGTAAATGTTTTAGATTTCATATTTTTTAATTGTAAACATTTAGGTATGGAAGCATTTTAATAATGTGAATTAATGAACTCTATAATATGATAATTTTGTTTGCTGTTATGATTTTATTTGTTTTAGAGCAAGGGTACAGTGAACTCTAATAATTTTTTACTTTATGTAAGTGTGATACATAAATAATGAAATGTACCACATTGTCTTTTTTACAATTATTTGTATAACTATCAATTTTTCCAGAGAATTTTATCCTCCTAAACCTTCCTCAGGGGCTGTGCTCTATTACAACCCTTCTAGCCCAGGTTTTGATTTCTAGAGTTTGTAATCTGCACCTGTCTTATTTTAGAATTGCTGTGAAAACCCTGCAATAATAAGTGGGGGACTGCATCTCCATCCCCACACAAAACAGTCATATTATTTGTTCTTCTGGCTATTTATATATTTTTTAATAATCACAATTATTATAATTACACATTCATTTTTTGATGTGTATTTTTTACAAATTTTGTATTGAAAAATGTAACAAAGATGTTTTCTACAGAAATCATATAATTCTGGAATTCAAGAAATTCTGATTAATGGAACTGATTTACATCATCCCTGATATTAGCACAAATCTGCAATAAAATTAAGATGCCATAGGGGTTGTGGGTACACATTTCCATAATATCAGGTGAAGATGTTTATTAAAATTAGTTATTGAACTCATTATTTGATGTTTCTTTCCATTTTAGTGCAGAAACATATTTTATTGACAGTAAAATTATTCATTCTCTAGGTATTTATATTCTGTATGACTGAACATCTCAGTTAAAAGTGACACTATCTTCTTTACTAAGTATACACACAAAGTATTTTTTAAAGCTTTGCACTCTAGGTCTGAATGTCATCTATTTTTTCTACTATACAGTAGTCCCAAAGTGTGTGCAACTTGCAAAGAATTATGTGAGGGGGTATCTTTTGTGCTGTTCTTTAAGGATTCAGAGGTGTTATGATGCTTGATTCTAGTTATTTATACCTTAACATGTTTAGCACATTGTGCCATATTTATAGGTTATGCTTTCAGCATACCCATACCATCCACATTTTCTATCTACATATTATTCAGCTGTTTTTATGTCTGCAATTAGTTCATATAAATAAACATGATACATATTATCAGCCATATATATTATTGTATTAGATATATCAAATTATACTATTTTTATTATGTTTAATTTAATAATAAATATATAATTTAACATATCTTAAATATTGTTATATTAGTATTGTTACTTGTTTTCTGTAAATGTTGATATTATTTATATGTAATTTATTATTTTTGAATTATGACGTTTTTGTAACAAAATAAAACTAAATTTGTTTGTATTAAAAAGTATTTAAGATTTTAGGTTAAATTTTTAATTTATTAATAAGTATAACTATTATGATTTTTAATGAAGAATATTCTCTGTACTAGATTACTCACTGATATTTGACAGGAATTTAAAATAATGTATGAATGTTTAATTGAAAATTGTAAATAAAAAGTGATGAATTATAATTTATTTGTTACATCTCTAACTCAAGTTTATTACAAATGAAGGATATTTTAATTACTGTATGGCTTCATTCTGTACATTATAATGCAGCTGGCAATTAAAAAAATCTTTAAAACATAAGAGTGGTAAATCACAGTATGAAGGAGTTGTTCACCATTTTATATGATTGAACACAACTGTGATCAATTGTAATTGTTTTTCAATGTCCATTGGTTTGTAGGGATTTATATAATTACACAGTCATTGGGACCTCTCTACTCCCTAGTGCCCACCTGGTACCCAGTGTCCACCGACCTAATACCCTCAACTGCTACCAAATACACCATCTGTTTAATAGAAATACTATAATGTGAACATTTGTTTTTATTAAATTTACAATATCATTGGTCATGTTAATTCTGCCATATTGCACCATTTTTCCATCCACATTTTTTGTTGTGTAATGCATTTATTTACAGTACTAATAAATTATGGTAATTTATATATATATATTCTCTATTAGATCTAAAACATATTTAAGGCTCTACCTCAGTTATGTTCTCCAGACCTGACTTTAACCTGTTATAAATGCTACCAAACTGTAATTATATTTGTCAAATATTTCAAACCTTTTTTAATTGTTCTATAAATGATTAAATATTCTATTGAAATAATTTGTTTTCTTTAATATTGTGCAGATTGCCAATATTTGATTGCTTTTTAAAATATTTTTAGCATCAACTTTCAAGTTATATTCCACTGAATCAACCAACGATACATCAAAGGAAAAACCTGACCACTCTCCAGATAGTTCTGTCCATTTAGGCAAACGTGAATTTCATAAGCTATTGGTTATAACATATTCTGAACTTGGTGAGTTTAAGTATAATATTAATGAAGTATTTTGACTTTTAATTTTAAACACTGTCTTTTTATTGTTGTCTATTTGTTTATTTATTGTTTCTATCCTATCCTTTATCATACTTCCACAAAATCACTTCTTTAATCCATACAATTTCAAATTTAAAAAATGATGGAACATCTTATTACCTTCCTCAGTTGTAATATTAAAATATGCCTTAATATGTTTTAATATATATATACTAAAACAAGATTATCTAAATTCGTTGATTATAGAACTACAAAGCTTCACTGACGAGATGCTTCAACCTGAAGATTGTGTTATGGAGTCGCCAGCTGATGGACTTGATGAAAAGCCATTTCTATCTGGTAACCCAATTGTGGAGACTACAGAGGGGATAATACATGTTTATAAAAACTGGTAAAATATTATGTGATTGTGACTAAAACATGTATATGCCATGGAAATATTTTTGTATAATACATGTAAATATATTTTTTCAATTCCTAGCGAGGTTCCAGAAACAGAAGAGCGTCCTAAATCAGAAATGTTGTGCATCTTTGCTGTCCCAGCGTACATGACTATCCGGGATTTGATGTTGTTTACTGCATCTATGAGGTCGGTATCAATATTTTAAAAACATTGAACTTAGCTAAGAATTTTTTACATTTGTGATTCGCGACATCTGTTAGTAAAATTTCTTAATTGAATACTGACCAATTTAATGTAAACCACTCTTTAAGTCTATCTAGGTTTTATAATTCTATGTTTTGACTATTTTTGATAAATTGAACTAAATTATTACAACATTAAAATTACGTTGTTCTTTATGAGTTGCCTATTGATTATTACCTATTGATGATTTTATTAAGTACTAGGACTACAAATTCAGCATGGCATTTATTACCTTAGTAAATAATTCTCACAGTAATTATTTATACTAATTATATTAGAGAATATTAAAAAATGTGTCTGATGGCATTGGTTAATTATGGGCGTTTTTTTTTTAATTTAGTGTAAATACATTTTATTTTCTGCTTTCCGAACAATTTGTTAATAAAACTAAGTGTTTTATTTACTACATTAGCGTTTTAAATATTACGTAGGTAATACATTATTAGCTATTAATCGAAAGATCTATTTTTACTTTATACTTATAATAATAACTATTGATAACTACTCAAATAAAATTTACTATGGTAAAATACACCATATTTAAAAACTCGTGTAGTTTTAGTTTGCAGCTTTTATAAAATGTTTTGTGAAACTCTTAACTGTCCTGTTATTCAGATTATACAGTATAGGCCTACTTACTTTTTTGAACTTCAGAGATTCTATTGAACAATTAAAAGTAGTCAAAGATGGAACACCCAATCAATACATGGTTCTTTTAAAATTTAAAACAGAGGTAACTATAGTGACTTATATTATTTTATGATTTATAATTATGTTATTATAATACATTATGTATATAAAATATATTATTGATTTATTAAAATTTATTAAAATTTATTAACTATTTAGAAAGACGCAGACGACTTCTATGAGACGTATGATCACACCAACTACAATTCTATGGAATCGGAAGTTTGTCAGATTGTCTATGTGTCACATGTTGAGGCTCTCACAACAGCCATAGTAAGTACACTGTCATTGCATTAATAGTTAGTTATTATTTGTTTTGTCTATCTAAAATTATACGTTCCAAGTGTTCGTAATGTTGAAATATGCCTGTTTTTCTAAAAAAAAAATTGATCTATGTAATATTTTTACGTTTTAAAGTTTTAATTGGATTTATAAATATTATTCTAGGAGTATAAATATGTATTGCAGTTTGTTTTGTGTATCCTTTTTATTGATTTAAAATTAACTTCAAACAATTTTTTAATATTATTTGTTTATTACAATGTGACCAACTATCCTATTTCTCTAAGACTAGTTGACCATTTTTTTATTATGAATCTACAAACAATGCTATTATTTGAAGAATAGTTAGCTCTAATTTATACTTAAAAAAATAAAACACTTAATATGTTTATTATTATTATTTCACTTTTATTCTTTCAGGGTGCTTCCTTTCCTATAAAGGGATTTGTTGAACTTCCAAATTGTCCAGTATGTTTGGAACGCTTGGTAGGTACCATTTTATGTTTATTTCTGATATAGTTCTTTATATATACTCATCTTATATTTGTTAAATTTTGTTTTAACAGGATGAGCCTGTTCAAGGTATTCTTACTATTCTGTGCAATCATACTTTCCACGGAAACTGCATTTCGAAAATGACTGAGACAACGTAAGCTCACAATTCTATGTGTATATGTACGTAAATAGTTATTGTACGGTTTCATTTTTAGTATTATTTTTTACTTCTATTGAGGATTGACTTACATGAAAATTTCAAAAAATCCAAAAGCGATTGTCATTACTTTAGACATTCTATTCCTTACCCTTCCTTTATTGTCTCTGCTTCACATCTTTTTAATATCTCTTATTCAAATATTTTTTAAATAAGAAAAATAGCAATGTTAAGCCCTTTGAAAACTTGATACTAATTAAATTTTTTCATCTGCTCATATCAACAGAAATAGTTAAGTTCGCCTTGCCCTATAGAAATAAAAGTAGGTAGAAATGACATGGCTATTGTGACTCAGTGCATAGTGAGGGAAATCCTAAGGACTGGAAAGGTTAGATTCTATTTATAGTACACACTTAAATTCTGTATAAAAATAATCTATACTATACATTTTTATATTATCCTATGGGTTTTAAACTGTGTTTTATATAACGTATTAATTAATTAATTAACGTAGTAATAGATTTTACTGATTTTTACAAGCAAAATTTAAAAAATAGATATTTTAAAGAATGAAATCATCTCGTAGAAACTACATATTTTTTAACGCAATTCCAAACACTTCTAATTTGTTCAACTCATTCTACATAAAAAATAGAATTAACGTCAAATACTAACTTTCTCATAGCTAGTTTTTTAAATTAAATATATATATATTTTTCTTTCATTTTTGTAATCATCTATATATATCCTTTTCTAAAATAAATGTGTTACACGTCTGCGTAAAATTAAAGTGTAATCCTGATTCACTGTTTGTTATATTAAATCTGTGCTGTATTTTAAATTATTATTTGGAGAGACTCTTTCGTACTTAGATAAAAAAATATTTACAAAATAATATACTAATATTTATAATGTATGTAGTAATTTATAGATGAAAGGTATATCATATATGTTTTGCTAATGATTATAAAACATAGTACTTATGAAAGTAAACGCTTAAATTAAAACATTAAATTGATTTATTTATTAACCTAGACTACTAAGGTATATGAAATTTGCACTTTCTTTTGATTGATGCTCCTACTTTGAATGAAAACATAGTGCGACATCTTTATTAGAAAAATATGCATTTATTGTGTAACATTGTAACATACGTACCAATTTATCAGCACGTACTAAACATTAAGCATTTCACACTTGGAGTATTTGAATAATGCTTGACAAATGTAGAATATTCGTATAGTGGATTTTTTCTGACTGGCCTCCACACTACAGCTGCCCAGTGTGCCGCTATATGCAGACCCCGGAGACGATGGGGGAGAGTGTGTGCGCTGTGTGCGAGGTGCACGAGAACCTCTGGATCTGCCTCATCTGCGGCCACGTGGGCTGCGGCCGCTACGGTCAGAAGCACGCCCACCAGCACTTCGAGGAGACCGGACACACCTTCGCACTGGAGCTGGGCAAGAGTCTTGTCTGGGACTATGCGGAGGACACCTATGTGCACCGACTTGTGGCCAACAAGTCCGATGGCAAGATGGTCCAGGTAGGATCCTTGTTCTAACCCGTTGATTGCTTTCTACACTTTTAACATATATGGGACAGCTTTCTGAAACCACCAATTCGATTTCAAAATCTTCACTCAGGTGGTAGTCAGCAAAAATAAATATTATTCTTTTCAGAAAACATATCTATTTTTGGTATTCGTTAAAGTTTTTCTATCGACAAATGTAATTTATTTTATTTGTCAGTTTCATTTTAAATAACTCAATTATTTCCCTTAATTAATATATTTTTGATAATATTATATATACTACTCATAAACAAATAAAATATATTTCGATACAATAGATTTTTTCTGTATTACAAATTGAATATTTTAAATTACATTAACAATAAAACCTGGTAATATTTTTGAAGGTGAAAACTGAAGTAATCGTAATTTCATGGGTAGATGAGACTTTTTCCTATGGTTGTATCGTTTTTTTACATTTTGTACACTCTTTAGAAAATATTTTGTATAACTATTAAAATAATCTGATTTTACGTATTTTGCATACTAAAAACGAAGGTATCTATTCTATATAATTTGCTTAATATAGTAAAATTTGCTGGTAAATATTGTTTATTAAAAAACGAAGAGTATGAGAGCAGTTGAATTACTAACCTTCTTCTATTATTTTCAAATATAGAACTAACCTGTGCATTTTTAGAATAAGAAGCGATACCAGTTCCACCGTGACTAGAGACTATCTTGTCATTGAAGTCGACCATACAGCCAGTTCCCACAGAAATAAACTGTTAGTTCCAGTTCAACCCGCTGACAACTATGCCTACATATCTGATACCATTTAGTATTCATCCCAATTTAAATCCTGTAGATGTATTATATACACACGATTAAATAAATCTCAAGCATGGCTGCTTACTTCAAAGCTAAGAGAACGGAAATTAGTGACGTGAGATGTACGCGTTTCTAAATTTAGAATCAGAATTTGTGATAGTGTGCATTAACATTGAAGCATTCTTTGTTACTTTAATGATTCATCTGAATGACTAAGAGAAACTTTGTTGGTTATGTGCAATGTTGGGTTACTTTTGCTGAATTTTTACGCGTGTCGTTTAATTTTTGCTATAGACTTGTTTTATAACGTAACCCTTTGTTAGTGGACATACTTTATAGGGTTTGCTCCGTGGATGGGAGGCCTCTCTGGAAAAACAAGCTACTATCATCCGATTAAGCGGAAATTTGGATTAATTATACCTTCTAACGACTTGTCGAGTTATTTTCGTAAGCTCTAGTTTAGGAAATCTATGGAAAAAAACATATGCTATAGCTTTTGATCAATCCAAGCAATTGGCGTGATACTTTTTACATCTGATTCCAGATCACGTTATAATACTTGTGTAAATAATCTATAAATAGTGTTAATGTTATTTGAGTATTATTTTAAATTGCTGATTATTTTAATAATGAAATTTCATTATTTGAGTTATTTAAAAAAAATTATATTAGCATATGTTTATTTATTGGCTTTCTCTTAGTCATTGACAAATACGGAAATATAAAAATACTTATAAATTTTATATCGAAATATGACTACGTTTATTGTATACAATTTTTAAGTGTTACATTAGTATTACAGTATAACGATTTAGTAACATCTAACTCAATTTTGACAAACATGTAGTTACGGCGTTTTACTTTAGCGCGGCAGATTTATATTGAAAATAGTTGTATATTTAATATACCAATATCCTTAAAATCTGACCTGATTAATGAAAAATATTTTTATTTTTGAATTCTACACCAAACATTGATTCAAAACGGCTATTCTCATTTAGGATATACTGAAAATATTTTTTGTTGATTGGTGTTATTAATAGCAACTGAACCGATATTGCTAAATCATTAATATATTTGTTTATTCACTTGTATATTTTTAACAATATTAAAAAGAATGCAATTAAATTTTATATCCAAATTAATTACTAGTGTATTTTACAAAATACGTATTTGAAAAAAATTATTCGCTATTTTACTATCTGTATCCTTTTAGATATTTAGGCTTATTATCTAAATTTCTACCATTTACGTAATTATTTTATTTTACTTGAATTTTATTTAGTTAATAATAAATATGCAAAAATGTTTCACTTGTATTCAAAGTTTTGAGATACAGAATCGCTATGTTTTTTGCAATATATCGTCTTCTGAATGTCATCTGAACTGTAGTCTTTTCGTTAGAATCAATATCTTAATATTTTCAAATGCGAAATGATAAAATATTATTGTACCTCGCATACACATGTACAATACAGATACATGTTATTATTTATTTGACTGTCAAATATGGACTACATCTGCAAATTGCCTCAGTAAGATTGTTTTTAAATTCTAAAATAAATTTAAAATATTTAAAAAAATTATTAACATTTAGGAATGTATTCATCGATCAAAAGTTATTTCTATTTTGTTTTATTAATTTAGTGATAGTCTCCGGGAAGGATATAAATCAAATTTTTAAACCGTTAGTAGCATAGGAAGGGTGGATTCGAGCACATGTTTTACCTTTGACCTTAATACTAGACCTTTGACCAATTCCCCCCCCCCCCCGGAAATATATATATTTTCGATTGAGATCATTATGGATAATGAATGGGTCAACATTTTTCATTGCGTATATATTTTTAGAGTAGTAACCTATGGTAACCAAAGTTGGTATGATGACTCACAAATATAAGATAAATATTTTTATACTGCTTATGAATATTTGTAAGTAGTATATATCGTTAAAAAGTTAAGTTTTATTTAACTACATTTTAATTTTATTGTTTAATTATAAATATTTTTTTAGACAATATAAAAAAATTTTGATAGTAAAAAGACGTAATTTTTGTTTTTAGACTATAACTTTTGATGTTTACAACTTATGACAACCAAATTTGGTATGATGACTCACCAACATAAGCCAAATCTTTTATACTAGTATTTTGTAAGTACTTTTTTAATAACTTTTTTATTTATTGTAAAATAAAATTTAATAGAGAGACATTCAGAATAGCTATAAGATAGTGTCAATTTATTGAAAATCGGTTGAAATTTAACGAAGTTATAGACATTTTAGTGATTTACAGCTGATTAAATCTTTTTATATGCATAGTAGAATGAAATTAATTAGATAGACTTACAGAATACCTATGAGTCAGTGCTTATTTTTTTAATCGGAGGAAATTTGTCAGAGTTGTAGACGTTTTACCATTGTGATGTATTATGGCCATATATTGCACGATGATTTCAATGAGGATTTTGACTAAGTCTAGTTCACTCAATTTGATTTTGCTACTTACAGATTGATCTCCCTCACCTCAAATATAAATAGAGGAGTTTTAACAGCTAAATTTCAGTCTGCTTATACTTCTCGACACGCACGGTCGTATTTGCAATCGCTCTCCGGAATTAGCATTTTATTTTACAACTTTACTCTTGAGATCTCTAAAAAATTGCGACGGATGCTGCAGACGTAACACACAACCACATATCGACAGCGATGAACAGGGCTACGCATTGAGGCAAGAGTTGCGTATTGACGAGGTTAAATGAATGACCTACTTAGATTTATATGCATATTGTTTACAAAGACAACTGATAGAAGCAGAAAAGACAACTTTACTGGCAATGTTTTAGTACTTGACTATATTAACATATTAGGAGAGTACAGCAGTGTATTATTGAATCATGAGCCATGCTTGAAACATGCGGTACAATCAAATAATCCCGGCAAAGCATTTATTATCACAACTCCTCGGAGTGCCTGAGGGGCCAAAGACTAAAATTATTTAAGATTTTGGTAATCTCAGAATACTGCAAGTATAAGCATGCGTAGATGTGCATTTGTATGTGTAAGTATTAATGACATTTGTATGCTTACTTTCCTACTCTGTCTACTTCTGTATAATTTAAAAATAAGTATTATAATAAATGGCAATTTATCTCATTAATCATGTGTGCCTCAATTATTCAAGTTAAAGGATTTTTTTAAATATTCAAATTGAACTTTTATATAAGCATTTAGTATACATAGTAAAAGAACATTCTAAACATAAAAAATAAGATTAAATATGCTTAACATGTTGTAGACCATCGACATTATTAGAAAACAAACACACAATTATGACATTTCATGATAATTTTGTATAAATTCACTTATATGACCAATCGGAGTTAATTAAGACATTATAGAACGAAACAAACAGTGTAAGAGACCATCTAAAAATTAAAAAACTGTTTTATTTAACAGAATAATAAATTATTTGTACAAAACAACATATTAAAAGATACATTTTAAATATTATTTAAATTGAACTTTTATATAACCAAATAGTATTACAAAAAGACATTCTAAACATCAAAAGTATTATAAAATGAGCTTCACCTGTAAGAAAATATAATATATATTTGTAATGAACCATGTTGTAGGCCATTGAAATTATTAGAAAACACATACACAATGATTAGATTTCATGTTAATTCTGAGAAAATTTACTTATCTGTCCAATAGGAATTAAATAAGACAGTATAGAACGAATCAGACATAGTGTAAGAGACCATCTAAAATTAATAAAAACTATTTTATTCATGAGAATAATAAATTATTTGTGCAAAACGACATATTAAATATAACGTTTTAAATATTATACGAATTCAAAGGTTTTTAACCAAATAGTATCACAAAAGAACATTCTAAACATTAAAAAATAGGGTAAAACATACCAAACATGTAACAAAATATAACATATATTGTAAATGAACCATGTTGTAGACCATCGAAATTATTAGAAAACACACGCATAATGATTACGTTTCATGGTTATTTGTTGAAAATTCACTTATATGACCAATCGGAATCAATTAAACCAATATAGAACGAAACAGATTCTGTATGAGACCATCTAGAAAAGATAACTCATATACAGATAAGATGATTAAAAAATATACACTAAATACAACCAACTAGATAGTTGATAAACATAACTTATGTCTGTCAAAGTTTCAACCATGAAAAATAATTGTCCTATATGTAAATAGCTTATTGTTCGAATTCCTGCACATTTACTGCGTGTTCACAAGGTACTCTTTAACGCATGAGAGCTTACTTCGATCAAGGATTTATTGTTACTCTCGACTCTTCTACCATTTAACTCAAAAGAGTTTTTACTACTACGGAAACATTCTTCAAGAAATCGATTACCCATACAAGTGAAAAGACAATTTGAACTAATTCTGCACAAATACCGACGAAAGGAAATTCCCAAAGTTTTCATATCTCGCGGATATCAATCAACACAAGATGTCGAATAAGAAATTAAACTCAAATCAATCAGTGACAGACGAGGAATCAATTCAGTGCGACGAGGAGGAGGAAACATCAATAAAATTGATGATGATATGATAGACGACGAGGAGGAAGTGAAAGAGTCGACGCTTCTGACTACAATTCTGGAGGATATACAGAAAAACATAAAGAACAAAATGACCCTGAAAGAGTTGAAACACAAAGTACAAGACAAAATGATGTATTATATTGAACTATTCAATTATATTAAAAATTGACAAAGCAATGGAACGAATTGAAGAAGTGGTCGAAAAATTCAAGAAGATACTCCTTTTTTTACTTATAATTCAGCTCTATGGTAGAGTATCAACTGATTTTTCACAGCAGAGTGTGTGACGCAATTAATATATCACATGTTGTTGATGATGATGATGATCTTGACACATCTAATAATAAAATGCATCCATTATATTAAACTACATATTCATTTCAAACTTCATGTATTGAAGTACTACTGTGTAACTTTAATAAACATTTTGATTAATCAAAATTGTTCTTTATTAATTTGAAACAAAAATATTTGGGTCCATTTAGTCAGAATTCTCATCGAAGTCAATCTGTAAGTAGAAAAATCAAGCTGAGTGAACTAGACTTAGTCAGAATCCTCATTGAAATCATTGTGCAATATATGGGCATAATACATCACAATGATAAAATGTCAACAACTTTTATAATTGAATAATAAGATTATAATGTAATTAAACACATTAAAATGTTTAGGGTTATATACTACTTACAATTATTTGTAAGTAGTATAAAAATATTTATCTTATATTTGTAAGTCAGCATACCAATTTTGGTGGCCATAGTTTATTACTCTAAAAAGATATACGCAATGAAAGATTTTGACCCATTCATAATCCTTAATGATCCTGATCGTAAAATATATTTTTGGGGGGGGGGTCAAAGGTCAATTGTTAAGGTAAAATGTAAAATCCACTCTTCCTATACTACTCCCGTGCAATGTTACTCATATAAATTTATCTATACAACAGTTAACACCTATAGAACGAGCACCTACAACTTTAACGACCACAGTCTCTTAAATCTTTAGTATAAGCTCTACAGGGGTCCCCATCAATTCATTCTATCTGCACCATTCTAATTCCAGGTGGGCGATGAAACCGAAGACCACAAGAAGGTGGACATCCTAAGCCGCGAGTTCACCGATCTGCTCACCAGCCAACTCGAGTCTCAGCGGTTCCACTTCGAGGGCGAGCTGGTCAAATTGGACGCCGACTACCGAGAGAACACCGAGAGCCTAGAGTCCCGGTTGCAGGTGGCGGAAGCACACATCGAGTCATTGTCGGGTCAGCTCGAGGAGACGAGGCGGGAGCGGCAGTCGCTGGACAAGAAGCTGAGTACTGTGAGTGTGATTGATGAAAGATAAGGTCGAAAGAGTAATTTTTTTAAATAAAAATGAAAAGAGTATATTATTTATATTATCTAAAAACCAATATTAAAATTTAGATTAATTAATTAAAACCAATAACCAATAATACCCTAATGGTAGTAATCAATCATTTACATACATTTTATTGATTTTCCCCCTCGTGTCTAATGATGGATGAGTGTACAATCGACGCCGTTCGTGCTGATACTCTAAATGCTGTAAATGATTTAGCCTCTATCGTAATGCGGTGGTCATTTAATTACCAATCAGGACGCGATTTCCAAGGAATTCCAAAGGGGCGCGTCGATCATTCAAGTACAATTATTGATTTTTCTTAATACGATGCAGACGGGCGGGGTATGAAGATACCGGCTCCATTTCAGTTCGAATCAGGGTCGTACCAACTCATGATTCGGGCAACGAACCTGTTCTGCTGTGACCACGGCCTTTATTCCAAAGTTTAGAATGTACGTTTGTGATATTATTTGGTTATACAAAACGTACAATTTGAATAATAATTTAAATGTTATATTTTAATTAGTCGTTTTG
>JAUZND010000729.1:0-13948 GCA_034780555.1 Coelogynopora nodosa | reverse complement strand
ATCCTCAAAAACATGTTATTTGCGAGATATAAGAAACAGAGTTATAGTAACACAAATTATCAAAATGAGCTTTTATTCTTAGCTCATAATGAGTAGATAACAATTAAATAATGAACGAGTGGAATTATATTTGTGGGAAATTGTACGGCTAGTTAAAATTAATGTTCGAATTATCGAACGTTGGCGGGTAAACGGTTAAATAATATATAATCAATCATACTATAGCAATATCCTACTTATTTTAAGATTGTTCACATTAATTGTACCCGTTTTAATATTCTACATTAACAACAAACACAGCGATAATCTAAACATATTTTAATCATTTCAATATTTTACTAAGACTCAAAAACTTCCTTTAAAACTTTTTGGTGAGCTCATCTAAGACTAGTGTCGAGTTTCTATATAGTTTTATGAGAAACGGAGAAAAATATCTACGTCATGTCAATTTTTCTGATGTAAAAGTTGAGGTAATATTTTTTAATTAATTAAACCTTACACAGGGTGTTTATTGACTGAGCTCTTGTTGTAATCAAAGTATTCGTGTCACGAAGATAACACTGAACTATACAATACATTATTAATATTATACGTAAATGGCACCTTTTGATTGACACATTTGAAGAGAGATATCGATTATAAAGTTTATTATTACGAAAATGTAATTGATAATAATTTATATAAGCGAATCAAATAAATCTATCGAAACTGGTATTTATGTAATATGCGAATAATTATGAAATAATAATCTGATCGAAGATATATTTATTTAATTATAGATCTTTATTCTACTATTACACCTTTAATATAGATTTGTTCTTAAACCTGTCAATTTATATATGGAGTATCCTCGTTTTTAGTAATACATTGGGGGAAAAAAGTTTTCTATGAGAATTAAATTTTTTAATATTTTAATAAATATTTATGTATATAAATTATATTTTTAATACCATACATTAACAGTATGGCCAGTTGTATTATAATTCATATAAAAAAATTAATTTGTTACATATTGATTTCCTGTATTTATTTGTATTGTTACTCTTTTTAAAAGTTTGCAACAACTTTTGAAGAGGACGTCGTAAAACGAGAGAATATGTCGAGACATCACATACGCGCTACAATTAACGTGGTTTTTTAATTATCTGAACACCTTTAAATTAATTAATACGTTGTTGAGAACAATAATTTGCTATTTTCTTTGGCAGAAAGTGTTTTAAATCTACTGCAGTATTTATATCCATCCCTTTACAAACGATTATTTGAAAGAAGAAAAAAAATTATCCAATAGTACTTTAAAAATTGTTAATCATTGAAAAAATTAGTTCAGCTAACATGGTATCTCATCAAGGACATCTGGAATACACCGTAGTTAGAGATCCCTGATATTTAATTATTAAGCTTGATTACAAAATATGTTCTTCATAAAAAATATATTGACTATGATAGATTGGTTCGAATACGTTGTACATAGAATACGTTGACTAGCGTGTGTGCAGGTGCACCCACACCTCACTGTCCAGAGTTAAATCGGTATAAGAAAACGCGTATACAGGTAATTGAGTCATCGCTATATACAGCTGGATTTGCTTTCCACTATTAAGCACATGTACAGTATAGTGTACAGTTCAGTTTGTTTATATCTTTGGAAGACTGTTATATGGTAAGGAAAGGTAACGCCGAAATAATGTCGATGCTATAGCCTTAAGAGATATAGGTTAGTAGACATTGACCCAATCCGATAGTTATATTTATAGACTATGTTCTGATGAACTCACCACCCATCTTACTTATGCACAATACCATTAGTTACTATACATATTGCTCCTATGCAGATTTATTTATATAGTTAAGCATTTTCTGTAATTATTCGAATAATTTTTGTTAGAAAGAATATTATATTATTTTCATTATTCAAAAAATGATATATAATAATAAAATAATATATAGTATAATAATTATTTTTTGTACATACCAAAATATGCTTTCTTACAATCAATTTATCGCCATTTAATAATATGAATTTTAGACATCTTGAACAATTATTGTAGAAGATTATTTGACGTACAATTTAGCAAGATAAACATAGGCACAATCGATTTAAAATGCTATTTTAGCGGGAAAAGTTAAGTACATGGGGCTCTGTGGCTCTGAGGCTCTGTGGCTCTGTGGCTCTGGGGCTCTGAGGCTCTGTGGCTCTGTGGCTCTGGGGCTCTGTGGCTTAAGAACATGACCGTCAAACCCACGTACAGGGTTTTAATCCCATTTTTAGGTTTGCACAGTTGCCTTCTGTCCGTTTCACTAATTTTTGCTTTCTATTCAATGTCATTGGTCTCATGGTAAGATCTAGGAGGGTGGTTCGTGATTTCAAACATACCCCTTAAATGAGTGAAAAAATTTGCTTTTTTTCAAAAATAGTTTTTTTACAAGGCAGCATTGAAAAATTAACAAGCAAAATATGCCCTTTTCAAAAATTTGAACCACGTACCATTGTAAAAATTCTTAGATTCGCCACTGAGTCTGATGATTGTTTCCTGGGCATTTGCTCTCTTCCTTAAAATCGTCAATGATAAAATGCTTTTTTTTAATTGTGAGAAAATGAAGAAGATTTTAAAATATATATTTCTTAATTGAATATAGTTTTAATACTCTAAATTTATGGTATTACTAAGTTTACTACATGTTTAAATTACAATCTATTTCAAGCCCAAACGTATTTGGTTAAACAATAGTAATTGTTTGTATCTATTGTTATCACGACAAGATTAAGATTGAAAACATATAACATTTATTAGTATGTACAAATACATATTAAATTTACCCGAAAATGTATACAGTTTATTTACTTTCAGTTTATCTGTTTTATAAATATTTAAAAAAAACATGGTATTTATTTATATTATTGACAATTTTGAGGCGGGTAAACGTCCGCCTAGTCAGTTGAATGAATAGAAAATGTAGTATACAGAGACCAAAAGTTTGAGGAGTAATCGTCCGCTAAGCAGATTTTGTAAAAATAAATTATTGTCCTGAGATAAAAAATATCCGCTCACTATTTCCTTCATCTCTGCATTAAATCTTTGATAGCTTATATTTCAATGGATTGGACTAATGAAAAACACCTATTATAGTCATATATTCATAATTTGTTTAGATTTACTTCACAGTAATTCGAAAAATATAAAATGTTATGTACTAGAATTATTGTCAACTGTTATTATTATATAAAACAGAACAATTAAATGTATGGTTTTTGTAGCAATTACATATTGCATTAGGTATAATTAGGGCATTCACTTATTTGTGCAAATCAAACTGACGGGATTATTATACAAAGCATCTTATTTATACAGGAAATTAATTATTTAATAGCATGTATAGAATTATAACCGAGGGAAGACTAATTTTATGTTTATATAAATATAATATTTACTTAAAGATGTTAATGGCTTCTATTTTTTTCGGTGTAATACCTAACAATTATTTTCTTTTTAATGTATTTTTTAAAGCAAGTATCCCCTTTGTTGAAGAAGACGCCTCAAAAGAACAGAAAATTGTTGCATATACTGTTACATACTTGTCTTATTAATTATCTTAATATTCTGTTTACAAAAATAAACAAAACTATTATCATGATTTGTAATTTATATAGAGAAAATATTTTTTATTAACATTAAGTCATATTTTATTAAGTAACATTAAGACAATCAAATCTGTATTAATAAAATATTTAAAAAATTGTTAATTGGATCATTTTTAATATCTCAAAATGAAACTATTTGATATTTTTCGTAGACAATTTAATAGGAATTAATACCATATAAAGGTTTATACGTCTTTAGATTTAAAGCCATATTATTTATGATAGTATATTAAACGAAAATTATGTTTTTTTTATTTAAAATGGTTTTAATGAATAAAAATATCAATGCTTGACTCTATAATAAAAATTGATTGATTATATTATATTATTAAGATTCTATAATTAAATATGCCTAAAGTATTAATAATATTAAACTCAACTTTTGTATATTAATCATTTATGTATTACAAATATACATATTATTTAAATATGGGATAAATTAATTATTTTCGAATAATTAAATGAAACCCTGTAGTGACTTAAATAAGTTTTACAGCTTTAAAATAGGTTATGTGAGTCAAACATAGATCATATGGGTCAAATCAAACAGTGGAAGATTCGGTATTATGTTATCATTATGAATTTCTGTAAATGTGGATTTACCAATCCTAATCCCATTCAGAAGTCTCCAAATGACAATCTACTATATGTGTACATAGAATATAAGAGGTCACTGACAAAAGTGCATGCAAATTCTTTGGTGATAATATGAATCTCAATCCTCTCAACCTTAAAAACGAGTTTCAAATAGCAGCAGTAGAACATACGCCGAATATAATTGATTGGAAAGTGCAGTTAATAAAGATTCAATTAAAGCACAAAAATAAAAATGAGCTGTCTTCTACTGAAGGTCTCAAAAAACAATAATCCAAAATTCCATATTAACTGGAAGTAAATAAGAATTTTAAAAAATAAGAATTTTTTTAAATATTGATTTTTTAAAGCATATTTATGTACACCATTCCCGAAAATATGGTATGTGTTTTTAGCCATTGTCGGTGGTCATTTCAAAAAAGTGTTCCTAATAATTTCATAAAATTAAAAGCATTTACCAACTGCTCATGATCAATAAGGATTAATTACATATGTGTTGCTGTTTAAAGACAAAACGTGTCAACTCGAAGCGATGGCGAAATGCAGAGCATCGCAAATTTTAAAATAGATAAACTGATAAGCTCCAGATAACTTGTTCAATAACTCCATCGTCTCGAACGTCATGAATAGTCTCCATTCACGTCACTGCTTGTTCAACAACTAAATAGAATTCTAAATTATATAGACCAAATTACCAGAAAGTTACACGTAAAAGCTCTCAGGACTGATAGCAGCGATTTCTTTACACCTTTCTCATCAAGAGAACATCAATACTATAATATAGGTTGGACTAGAATTCCTCAAAGTTGCATCAATGTTACTGACATACAATTCATGAAGATTTCCACTTCAATTCATTAGCTGCTATGTTTTACATAAAGGAACAATTTACTACTGGTCATTAACTTCCTTTTGGAATGGTAAAAAACAGCAGAAAATCATTATTCACTGTGAGTGGCAGAGAGGATACATAGAGAGGCTACACTCGGTATTGCATAATATCGTGTCAGATCTGATGAAGAAGAAAGCAGTCCACCATGATTGTGCTCCACAATTCATATCGGAACAAAATAAATTACGTAACGTGTACTATAAGTTGTTTAAATATATTTAAAAAATGTAAACTAAACCATTAAAATAAGAATTTTTTTAAATATTGATTTTTTAAAGCATATTTATGTACATTGTTTAAATAAGGAAATATTGAAATCGTACAGCCTATAGAAAAAAAGCGTGCCAAATAAGTACAGTATGAACACAAATATTTAATGAAAAAATATAACGCGTAGTTAATTTGTTTTTAACTAAGGCGTGTGAAGATAATTTATTGAATTATTAATATTTTAAAAAATTGTGTTGTTGTTTTCTAATTTTATAGATATGTTTTTTTATAATGAAACATCGAAAACGAAATACAATTAAACATATATATATATATTTAACTCACTATATAATGGCATGGATATGAGCTGTATAACAGTTAGAAATTTCTAATTAACAAACAGTTAATACCGACCATTTGCATTTTGATTTTGATAAACAAAATTAGCCTTGAACCATTGTTTGAAAATCAGTTTTACCACATATTATGTGTATAATACACAATTCTCCCCTTGGATTAGATTTCCAAATTGTACATATTATACTTTAGGGCTGGCTGGATGTCATAACTGACAATGACGATAATTAATTATGATATGGACGCTGCTCTTGGATATCCCACCAGTATGGGGTGTGTGCCGATGTATATCAAGGAGAACTGCAAACAACGGGTTGTGTCAGTATTCAGGACTATCGATTTTTTGAAGCCAATCTCTTTTCCGGTTCCAATATTAAATAATATATTGTTTGCTATAAAATCAAAATCAAATTGAAAAAAACCATCATCGTAGAATATGTACGTATAAGTTGATACTATTGTTATTAAAATATTTGATTTTATAAAAAAAATGTGATGCGCAATTCCAGTAAAAAGTAAATTAATTCTAAACAGACATGGTATACGTTTTTTAGAACTTTTTGTTCAAAGCACTCTCGAACTGTTTTACAATGAACAATTATATATAAAATGAGTTAATAAAATTCTAAAAATTATGCAGGTTAAAGTTTTAATATTTAAAATGTAATATTTAAAGTTCCTTCTTTTTGCATCATCAAACGGTCATATGAACATGATCATGTTTATTATTTTTTAATTATATTTGGTTAAATGTTTCATAAATTATGAAATAACTGTGATTTTAGAAGGAAATTTATGTTTTTCCAAATTATAGCAGATACATTTTAAACAATAGTATAAGGCCGCTTTTTTTCCGGGAAACATAATTAATAATTTTAAAACATAACAACTAAAAAAAGTATAAACATGTGCGCTTAATGATGCAGTTTGAACTGAGAAATAAATACTGTACAAACTTTACCACATTTTAATTAATACATTTTTTACCAGCATTACTCTCGGCATTATAATAATATTTTAATTTAATTTCATAGATTTTATAAAATTTAAAAATTTAATATTTATTTATTAAAAAGGGGGAAAAAACTAAAGTAAACAGTGTTGCCTTCAATGTGTAAAAACAGTAGTATAGTTTGCAGCAGTCTTGATTAGGATTATTATTTTCTTTGACTAAACATATATATATATATATGTAGGTTGTACACATAAAGATTGCTTTAATGATTATGGTTGATGAAATTTATATTTAGTCAGGTTTATAGCGTGACTACTTCCATTTGTTCAATTAATAATTCATTGTATAGATGTATATATGTTAAATGGGTTTATTTAAAAGTTTCTTCGTATTTTATTAACTTTACTGTCAGCATGACTTGGTATATTAATTACTAGTTCGGTTGAATATGGTTAGTATACAGTGGGAGTAAGTGATTAATAAAAATATAATCATAAATATAGAAAATAAATAATAAAAATAATTTTTATACTGATAAAGTTTGTAACAAAAATAACATTCCAGTTCAAAAATATATTTTTCCTTGCGTTATAATTTCTGATGGATCGCTAAAAAAAGCTTCTTCAGTATAATAAATTAAAAAAATTATTATAAAATAAAAATAAGGTATAAGTACTTTTAAAGTTTAAACAAGCATCGAACAATTTGCAACTTTGTCACTCAAATGTTGACATAATCAATTTATGTAATGAAGTTTCTCCCTATTTTTTGCCAAAAATTCTTCCAAATAACATTTTTCTGAATATAGCAATAAGAATTGATGGTTGATTGGGTAACGAATACGACACGATCAACTTAACGTTTTGTGTTTTAGAAGAAAGTATTTTTCTTCTCTGAAAATTTTGCAAGCCGTTGAAGATGTGATGTATAATATAATTATACAGAGTCGAAAGCGATCTCCAATTCAGCACACCGCATTTTGAAGAGTATTTTCGTAATATTTCAAAGACGGATTTGAATGCATGGATTTCAAATATGCTATTCAAATATATATATATATATCCATGAGTGTTTATTTCGGACGTTTCTCATCGATTTTTCCGACTACATCTCAGACAAATAAAGTTTTAAAACGCTAAAAATGAACATTTTCGAAAAAATGAGTATGAACATTTTTACAAAATTTTATTTTAAAAATGACACAGACGTTATTAAAAGTCGATAAATCCTTATCTAACATAGAAAAGCATCTGTCGGTAGTTGTGAATATTGTTGGCGGAAAGTTCATGAATCATTCCGCTTATCAATTATACTTCTTAGGGTACTTTTTGGGTAATATAACACAATAAAAATTACGAAAACCATCTTTATTTATATATATAAATATCAAATTTTTTATCTTTACTATAATGTACTTTTGGAAGACTTGCTTCATTTTTTAAAGAGTATGCAAGCGAAACTTTTGCAAATTTTATAAGTAGCATTAAAACATGCTGTTGACGTGCAGTTCAATGTCCATAATAACAGATTTTACTATATTTAATTTTAAAATAATTTACGTCAATTTACAATCAAAAGCAACGATTGGTGAAATATTTTTGTCATAGCGCAAATGTGAATTAAGCATATGATATAAATAGCGCAAATATAATTCATAATTTTATTTGAAATCACAAATATTACGCAATATTTTTTACTTTTTAAGGGTAAATGGCTTTAACAAATAAGAAGCTTAAATATGAGTTTGACGTCATGAAATGACCACACACATGTACACCCCAGTTAACGGACATGACTATAGCATCAACTACACTCAGCATCACGCTCTCAAACTACTTTTTCATCAGCGCAGCATAACCATCAATGAAACAAATGGATCCCGTAAATTAAGGTGAATGTGTGAAAAATATCCAGTTGCAACACATCAGAGATCGCCTTGTAGATCATTAGTGTTATTTATTAAAAAATACCAAATATAAACATTTCACAAATGTATAAGGATGGTTGATCTTGAATCCCTTTTAGCAGTGGTGAAAAATTCCTTTCAACTTGCTCACATTATCAAAATATCACTCATAACTTATAATCTCTATAATGTCACTAAATTAACTTCTGACGGGGTGATGTCTCAGCAATTATAAAACCAACCTCTAGCTGCTGTGTGCTGAAATTAAAATTGTGGATTACGTGTGGTGATCCAGTCAATGTGTCGAAAGTAGTAAGGAAGGAGTGTTTCAAAATCGAAACCGAATCCACCCCCCCTTCTATTGAACATTTGTTCTAAATATGACTGGGATTGTGAAAAGACGTATAACGCCGTCAGAAGTCTTTCCTCTCCTGTGACTGTACAATAACTCTTCCATATTACCTATTTGGTGAAGAATTTCTTTTCCTTTTTATAAGTGTAAAAAAAGCCCTCACGCATAACATTTTACACCCCATTCATTAGTGTCTAATTACCTACTATAATTAGTTAACAACTTACATAATACTTGTACATAATATAGTTAATTTAGTTTTAGCCATTGCGGTATTTAGAACTTGATCTTTTCACAAAGTTTATTTGTGTGCTATTTCACTTTTTTGTGTCAAATATTTTCTGTAACATACTGTATATTCAAGTTGTATCATAAAACTTAAAATGATTGTATTAATATATTAATTCGTTTAAATTTGTCGATTGTTATATCTGTAATGTGTAATTCTTTTAAATGCTGATCAAACATATTATAGCTTACATTTATCCGAGAAATTGGGCACAAATCCTGGACAAGTGGGATTCGCCACTTCGCCAGCTGTAGTAAAATTAACACAGGAAAATCCGTCCCAGGTTATCGGGCAGAATCCGGAGAGGTTAGCCGGCAACTGCTGCTGCATCGCACAACACTTTTCCGCTGCTAGGCAACACTTCTGCACCTGTGCAACACAGTACCAAGGTCTCTTCTCATCCGCCGTCTTACAGATAAAGTTGAGCAGGGAGGTGTCACTCCCATCGAGCATGTTGAACAAGGGGAGCATCGTTTTCCCCGCCAGCGGGTACATGAACTCTAGGCAGAAGTAGCAAGTGACCAGACCGAAGAAGTTGACGGCGGTTTCATTGGTGGGGCCGGCTGACCCGGCCGGGAGCCCTGAGGGGAAGTACTTGCCTGATTGGGTGCGACAATAGGTCGGGGAGTCGGCTGGCCGCTCGTCTTTAGTCAAGAAGTGGAGTGCTAGAAGCTCTTTTGGATAAGGGATTTCCTCTTGTCCTGATGAATTCTGAAGTGGAAAATGTGAGAAAACATGTATCGAATTAAAATAAAAATATCGGATGCTATTTGTTTCTACCGAGGAGGGATTGTTAGTGTTAGGACTTCCTCCCTATAGAGTATACAAACAACAATAGATGCTCTCTTTGTTATACTGTAGCGCTAATCTAAGTTACATCACACTTTGCATACACTGTTAGTTTATGTGGATTATGTGTTATTAATTTGTCGATAATTTGCATCAGCTGTGGCTTCAAGTTCATATTCTAACCTGATAACTTAGAAATAAAAGTTGTTTACTTACCCGCATAGTGGCTAAAGTGCTTTACACAAAATTACAAAACTAAAATAACAATTGATGAACGTTTTTTAAAGATAGTCAATTATATGTGACATTATATAATAAAGCATATTATTATTACTTTTTGAGAAAATTAATGAAAATGTTAGATTTTTTGTGAGCATTAAGGTTAAAATTTATACCTTATGAATTGAAAGATATATAACTGTTCAAGTTTTGATTTGTAAACGATAATAATAAAAACAAATTTAATAATTTAAATCAATTTAAAATTATATTTAATTCTTATTATTTAGTCAACACAATATGTATCATCAAAATATGCTCAATAATCTAGTGCTTACTACTACAGTGTTTGTTAACCATATTTTTATAAAGTTTATTTATTGACCAGGCGAAATTCAAAAAATACATAAAAAATTATTGTACTCTTAAAAAGAGATAAAAATAAACTTTCCAATTTGTTGAATTAATAAAACATGCATGTAAGGTCAATAAATGCATCAGTTAATAAATGCATTAGTTAATAAATGCTTTGTTAATAAATGCATTAGTTAATAAATGCATTAGTTAATAAATGCATTAGTTAATAAATGCATTAGTTGATAAATGCATTAGTTAATAAAGGCATCACTTAATAAATGCATTAGTTAACTCCTCTTATAATTGAAGGGATGGCTTTTCATGGTTATGGCAAAAAAAAATTACATAAAAACATTTGTCATGAGTTTAATGTTCACATTCGTCTTATTATATTTAATTTTATTAAATATGATTATACGTATACAAACATTAATTTTTATTTAAGTAATTTGTATTTTTATTGTTGTGAATATTCCGTGTTACTGCATAAATACAATTGTACTATATATTTTTTACAACGTGTTTTCCACAAGGTATTTCTCGTGCAGTAGAATATTCGCAAGCATTTTAAAAATTATTATTTAATATAAAAAAAAATTACATTTTTTAGAAACACTGCAAATTCAACATATGGCAATTAACGATTGTTTTTTTCCCGGTCAGTGAACATTTAAAAAATCTCTTGAAAATATTAGAATTGCAACATATTTTTTTGTTTACTTAAATATATTCTGATAGAGTTTTTTTGTTACAAGTTTTTTTAGCCATTCTAAATCAATGCTTTCTTTGGTTTAAATATTGAGTGAATGACAATATTATTCTGCCTATATATATTGAGCCAATTGTCCGTCCCATGGTGATTCACTTAGCTTTGTTAACCAATTGATCCTGTAGGTGTGCATGCTCCGTAAGATCCTCGATACAATATTAAAATACTCAGTGATTAAATCTCTGATGTGTTTATTCTTCAAAAGGCTTTAAAATAAAAGATATTTCTATGAAATTTCTAGATGATGCGTGTGTAGGGCGTGAGCAAGCTGAACGCTGAAAGCTTGAGGGATTTATAATATATCATCTAAAAATGTTCCGGGTGATATTTAAATATATCTATAAAAAAAGTCTATTGTGTTACTTTGAAACATTTGTTCTACAGATACATTGATTTTATGTAAAATATTACACTTAGATCCCAACATTTTCTGGAAATTCATCGTTTATAGATTCCGGAAAACAAGTACTATATCCCATGGCATACTGAACTACATGTTTTCTTGTTGTCTTATATGTTTTATTTATGGAAAACGAAAAAGTGCACATTTTTGTTTAAGAAAGGAAGTAATATTTTTAATATTTTAAATTGCGTTTTTCTAAAGGTGTCAATTAAAAGTTGAGTCATTATATATATATTTTTTTAGGTTTAGGGCGTGGTTATACTACGAGATTCAATTAAAACACAAAGCTTTTTGATTATTTACATAAGTTGTATTAAGTGATAGGATACAATTTTAAAATAATATTTTCTTACAATTACATTTTTTAGAAACATTTTCTGAAAAGTTTTATTCAGTAAAATAATACCTTATTGTATCTGTGTACATATTTAGAGCATTTGTTTCCTAAGTTGCAATAATTTGAAGGTTTTTTCACCTGACGCGTAATTCAAGTGTGTTAAACTTTTTTTTGTTCTCAGAAAAACAAGGTAATGATATATATATATATATAAATATAATAATCAATGTTGAGTATCCATCTCCGTATAATTCCGAATAAAATAGGATACTGAGTATTGCAGCCAACTAAGGAAGTGAATTGAATTAAATTTCCTTTCAAAATGATATATCTATACTCTATACACGAATACATGATATGGCGGAACAATACGTTCTGTGGAACATTTTTTTACATGAGATATACTGGTTGGATCGATCAAATGCATTATAATGCAAAGCAAACAAATTATAACAAATTTTCGTTTCAGTTTCGTTATATACAATACGTATTACACGAATGAATTTTATACTTGTGAAAGAATTCTAAATAGTTATTCCTTGAAAACAATACATGGAAGGAAAAACCCATCTTTGTTAAATTTGTCATACTGATATTTCATCTTTGACATTGAGAATGATAACAAATGAAATAGGGGGGTTTTCGCCATTGCATGGAGGGGAAAAGGTGATCCATTTTTAATCCATAATTTTGTTGTCTAATGTAATTGTTGAAGAATAAATGAAAGTCTTTGAAGTTTACTTATTGTTAGTTTTCATATAACTCCCCTGTGGAACGATATTTTAAACAGTCGAATTATCTAATCTACTTTTAATATTTCAACATGATTTAAAATTTTAAAAAATTATTAAAATAATAAAATTAAAATAAACCAATATTAATATATTAAAGTAAAAATATATTTTTGAATATTTGATTAAATATTACACTTAATTAAGCACATTTTAAACTTTAATGTTTCAATGCGATATATTTGTTTTTTCAATAATAAACTTGTGTTTTTTAAGGGTATGTATTTGTTACAATTCTACATACATATTCATTGTATGTATTGTAATTATTCATTTAGTTCAGTATTATTATTATTATTAGATATTAATTAAATTTAATATTGGTATTTAATGTGTATTGAAACGAAAAAAGTAAATATGTCTATTTATGTATTTAACAAGATTTAAATATTATATTTAAAAAAATGTTTAAATATATATCAGTGATATAAGTATTGGAATTAGGAAAATTAAGGAATTTATCTAAATAAACTATAGGAAATACTATGTTTTATAATGTTTTATAAATAAAAAAATAAAAAATTATAGTTTAATCGACTAAAAAAGAACTAAATAAACAAATACAGATATTTCAATAGAAAATATATGCACAAATGAATTATAAAAGATACATTAAATACAAGGAAAAAAATACAAGTGCAATTACAAAATAAGCCAGTAAACATATTTTAAGGTTATTTTTAAAGAAAATTTCGTCTCTCACCTATTAATTGAATATTTTGTATTTTATGTTACACATCTATGAGACCGTCAATTACTTTAAAATTTACAATTTTTAATTCTGAATTTCAACAGGTTTCCGACGGGGAAATAATTAACAATTACGATTCTTTTTTGGTCGCTATGTCGAGTTAGAGGCGAGGGTATATGTCGCTTGAAAGGGTTACTTTAGTTATAATTCTAGATATATACACCGTATATATTGTAAAACTGTTAGTTTGTTTCGTTCGTTAGGGAAAATGGGGTTTCGTTTATGAATTCGTTTATGGGTAGTTATGAGTTCGTTTGGTATGAAAAATGTGAGTGACCGTGACTCTGTAAGAGTCATTGGTGAAGTAGGCGCGCTTCATAAACTACTCACTGCT
>JAUZND010000728.1:0-13949 GCA_034780555.1 Coelogynopora nodosa | reverse complement strand
AACTATGCATATGTACTCCTGAAGAGATCCAATAAGATCGAAAGCGCTCGTACTTGGAGAAGTCAAATTAAACATTATAATTGTGTAATTTTATAATATATTACTTCTGTGTTTAGCCTTCTTAATTTACTCAATTTTATTTAATTTAACATTTGTCAGGTAATTTGGCCTAATAATAAGTATATCTTTGTTGCGAAACGCACAGACTACATAATCATTTTAACGAAATATATCTATATTTGAAAACTATGTTGTGGAATGCATTATTTTACTAAGTATAATAAAATATATGAATAGCATCTTTGTTTGTAAAGAAATACCACAGGATAAAGACATCGAGTAATAATATATTATTTGTAATGTAAATTGTAAATGGAATTTATGGATTGGAGAAGTTATGAATATAAATCTTTGAAGAAATATGTAGCGTAATACTCATTAATATAATTTTAACGAGAAGTGTTTGTTATAATTATCGATCCAGCTATTTACAATTATTATCATGTAAATATATCACTACTCATACTTATTGTACTACTGAAGAGATCCAATAAGATCTAAAGAACTCTAGTACTTGGAGAAGTCAAAATAAACATTACAATAATATAATTTTAGAATATAAATTCATGTTATGACAACTTTAACGTATTTTGTATTTCGCAATTAGACGTTGTGTTCATATAAAACAAAATATATAGAATCATTTAAAAAATTTAAATACAGTAAAATATAGGTCAAAGCTATATCATTATTTATCTTCACTTGGTCTTTAATTTAGTACTGAGAAAACAACATAGATGAATCAGTCATTATAATTAGAACAATGATTTTCCTCATTCATCATCTTCGCATTGGGTTTAGTAAGTAAATTAGTGAAGTATCTGCATCTCGTTTTTAACATGAAATGCTATAAAACGTAATGAGAAGATCAAGCCACTCTCCGCTCAACACAACCAAATGGTCGGCTTTTAATCGTTCTGCTGATTAAACCAAATAATTAGAAAATAAGAGGCAACCTGAAAACTTATTTTTTAATTTATGCGATCGACTTTTGTCATCTTCTGGGGTATTATTTTTCATATCAGCGTTATGGGCAGAGCATACGGAAGAGTGAAACCTGCCCAGTTAAAAATGCACTATTTATATATGGTGTCAAATATAAAAGCACAAGTTTCAATGCTCCTGTAGATAATCTATTTATTATTACACATTTATAATAATAAATGTATAATTCATGATCATGCCAACATATTATACTCAATGCATAGCCTTAGTATTATATATAATACTTGAAGTAGTACTTAGCTATACTAATATATTTGATACTCAAATTCATGAAAATGCCAGTTTTTATCCATAAAAACACGAAATTTAAGGGGCATATATCAATATAAAAAGAACACTTTTAGTGAAATCGATTACTTGTTTTGCCATAAATAACCTAAAAAGGGTACATTTTGCATTGTGAAATATAACATATGCGAATAATGTGAATTTATTAAAAGCGAAGTCCGAAGGAGCAGATCCTGATTTTTCTCAGATTTGTCACGACGAACAGCTGTTTCTACAGTGTCATCGGCGATGCTCATGGCGTAGGAACTGCTTCTGTGTCACGCTGTGTACATCGTGTTTGTGATGTAATCCTAAATAACTTGCACAATACTCTGCGATTTCCGTAAAACCCAGTCAACGTTGCTCTTAATTTTTTTGGCATTGCTATGCAGATGCCGTTTGTTGCCGACAGAATAGACATCGCGTGTTTCCTGCTCCACAACCTCTGCCTGGGTGTTGCGAACATTATGGACCCGGTGGGAAGATCTCGTCGAGAATAACAACCAAGACAACTTCGTCGATGATGAAAATCTACAGCGCCGACAACAATTCGTACAGTGTTTCCAGCAAATATGATTGGAACATTTTCTAACATAACACCTTTACTTTCAATGAAATTGTGCTCTTTCATATTTTGTAATCAGCTCTTATAGTAAATCATTTGTGCGACATACCCAGAGATTATGATATAAGTAAATCTAAAGAAAATACACCCTTATAGAAACGACATTATTTATCATATTTGAAGTGGACTTAAAAACTGAAAAGAACACTTTAATCTTCTTAAATCTTATTTGGTGCCCGTAATTTTAGTAAGGCAAGTATATAAAAATCCCGTAAAATATATTTTTTTTAATTTATGGGCAGACCACAAGTAAAATAACTTATTTTTAAACCCCAAACAATCTGTTGCACATTATTTCACATATATACTAATAAAAAGTGGAAAAACAGAGAAGATATATAGATAATTGTACAAAACATATTTTTGTTGCTTAGAACAAATACCTAACATGATTCTGTAGATAAAAAAAACAAAGATGTTAACTGCAACAATGAATTATAATATCTACTGAAATAATAGTAATGTATACATAATATTAGATTTTTCAACAATATAACTTTTCAGATTTTAAGACTAAGTAAACTGACTGGTAAGCCTACATAATATATATTTCATTTATTTTTTTATATTGTATATAACTTTAGGCATATGCAATATTGAAATGAAGTTGAAAATCCATAAATATATACAAAAGAAAAGTATATAATATAATGTTAATTAAAATTTAATTGCAAATTTACTACACCATTTTTTTATTGTTGAATACATTTATATAAATACAGAAAAAACACCAAATAGATTTAAAAAAAACAATTATGTAACATTAAACATAATCCATTATGAATAAATACAAATATAATAATAAGATAATCATATAGTTAATATTACTTAATTATAACATAAATACATGTTTACATTAAATACATTAAAACACAAAAACTGCATTTTGATGAAAATTTGAAAGGCAAATTGAGATCATTCTCAAGCTGGTAAATTTGTGTCTTCTTTGTCAGATGAGCTACACCTTTGGCGCTTTCGTCTATGCTAAAAAAAGCTGGTAGTTAAAGCTGGTCCTATGTCGTCGTCGCAAACACCCGTTGAGGTGTAGGTACCAATTTGTGAAATGCGGGGACCAGAATAATCCAGCACCACCGTGACGAGGCCTGACGAAGATGTGAGCCTCGAAGGAGAAGGAGGTTGCGGCACGATCGATAGGCCGCTTACACTTGACGAGTTTCGTCCGATGACATCGATCACCTTCTCATCGATATCTGTCAGACTCTTCCCGCCACTTCCTGTCCGGTTGTCTTTTTGTCTTTTTGCTTCATAAATTAGTTGAATAAAATAAATCTTTTCATCTTTGGACTGCATGATTTTTTTTTCATGCTGCTCCGACCAATCATAGAGCTCCTCTAGAAAAGCATTGGTAGATTCGTAAATATTTCTACAAGGGGCTAATTTGTTTCGTTGAAACCAAATTAGTACGCTTGTAATCTCAAACGATTGTGAATAGGTGTTTATATGTTGTTTTTTTGTCACTGTTACAATTCGCTTTGTAATTTTATCCGGTCAAAATATGTCTAATTAAAATCTTTTTAAACATTTACACTCAGCGCTCATTTAATAAATGTACCAAATTTCTTGAAAATTGATTAAATATACTTTTTATCTGGTCTGTAAAGGGTTAGTACATTTTACCAAAGCTAAATCTGATTAAACAATTGATCGTACATGGTACGTAAAATATATTAGTCTTATTTAGCAAATATAAAAACGTTTTAACATAATTTGTTGTATATGGTTAACAATAGTTGAGTAAATTTGAATATATTACCGTAGATAAACATTTGATTGAGTAAAGGATGCAAACTTGTATAAAGCAACACTTTTAGAAATTCCCATTGAAATAATTATGCCGTTAATCAATTTACTTATTTCTCAAGTGTCTTGTTACAATTGTTCAGATTAGCACTCTTTCAAACATCCTTACATTGTTTACATTAACATTAGAATCGAAAAAATTTTATTTATCTACTTTTCGTAAATAGTGGCGAGACTTAAACGAGTTGCCGTTATGATGAATTATGGACCTAATGTTAAATATGATATCATTATGGATCTTTTTTTCGATTTGAATGAAAATAAATTAAAAATTATATTGGATTAACTTTAAATATAGAAATTAATATTAATGTCACCATCTTTAAAAGTAGCTTCTTTATTCACCATAGTGGCTATTATTTAATGTCTGAACACTATACGATTGGAGACTTTACAATATTAGTCAATAACTTTTACGAATGTAAAGATATTTCAAAGAAAACTTAAATGTATATTTGATTGATTATTATAAGATATTTGAATATTTATTTAAGTGATTATTGATATTATTACTATTATCAAGATCGATTATTGCATGATCGACTTTTTTTATTCATCTAATTTTTTAAATTATATTTAAAATATTTAACTAATTAGATTTTATGATTATTTTAAATGTTGATATGAAGTGGTTTGATATTTTAGGCACTATTCCACATTATTACATATCTAACAGTCTGTAGTTCGAAAAAATTTCGGTTAAATTTACATCAGACCAAGAAGGATTTTATAATATAAAAGTGTAACAAATATTTATAAATATGTATATATATATTTTTTAATATATTATAAAATTGCAGACACATTTTTTCACTGTTTGCAAACAAAACAAAATATGTAAGAAATATTTAATAACTATTTTCTAACCATGACAGATATATAGAGACTATACGAGTGAGTAAAACGTCACTAGGATAATAATAATATTTTGAAATAATAACATAAAACACTACAGAAAAGGTTCATAAATCCATTTGGGTAGAATAGGCTCAGTTGATTACATGATACGAGCAGCTGCAAACATGCTGAATACCAACAATCCAACACTGATTGTCATTCCTGTGGCAGCTGTTGAGGAAAATGCTAAACATTTGTCCTTTGAACAACATTTAATGACATCTCCAGCTCCTTTTCCATCTTTGCGAGCGTCCTTATCCGTACAAACAGCACATGACGCGTCGGTTTTAGTAAGCACACCTTTGGCGTCATAAGTCCTCACTTGCTACATACAAAAGATAAAAAATACTTCACGATATTATTTGAATAAAGTGTTAATATTTTAATTGATATGATTATGTAATATTTCATGTATATTGCTATAATAATATTACACATAAATACAAATCTAGATAGATACATAGGTACAAATATTTAAAATCTTATTTAATACCTTAAAAATTGAATTAATTCAATACGTTCTAATATATTACATTACTTTTTACAATATTTACATTTATTTTAATTGTACCGTTCAATTAATTTTAATTATAATCATTGTAACGTTTCCACAAAATATTTGTTTTGACTTCATAGAAGACTTTAACTCTTACAAATATATTGAAACTGTGAAAAAATAATATAAAGATATCTCTTTAATGCACATACATTTGCCTACAAATAGAATCTGACTTACCATACATGTTGCACCTTCAGTGGTACAATCAGGTGCCGTGACAGCTGAGCCATCTACTACAATTGGATCTGGACAATCGGTACATTTAAGGCACTTTAATGGACTGGGAGCGGCAGGAAAAGTCACTTTACATTGGTCCGCTGAACAACATTTAGTAACATCGCCAGCTCCAGTTTCATCTGTGCGAGTGTCACCTTCCTTACAAACAGCACATGACGCGGCGGTACCAGTAGCCACATTATTGGCACCATAAGTCCTCACTTGCTACATACAACAGATAAAATAGTGCAAACATACGATATTATTTGAATATAAGGTTGATATTTTAATTGTTATAATTACGTAATATTTAATGTGTATTGCAAACAGATAATTAATTAAATTATAGTGTAATACATTGAAGTAATCTTACTACATTTTCTTGTATATCCTTTTTTTTATAGTTCAATTAAATTTTATTGTAATCGCCTTCTGCACAAAATATTTGTTTTGACTTCATAGAAGACTTTAACTATTACAAATATATTAAAACTGTCAATAAATAATATAAATATATATCTTTAATGTACATACATTTGCCTACAAGTAGAATCTGACTTACCTTACATGTTGCACCTTCAGTGGTACAATCAGGTGCCGTGACATCCTTACCAACTGCAAGTGTAGTTGGACAGTTTTGTACATGCAAAGCACGTGTATGATTGAACGGAACCTGCAAACATAAAATATATTATTATTATTAGTTATTAAGGCTTTTATACTTATTAAAAATAAATTATTTAATTGTTACTCCGGACTCATCCAAGTTTATTATCTATTTTGTTTATATTATATATGTTATGTTTGCATGGTTAATGTCATAATGAAGTGGAAGTGTAGCATATAATATACATTAACATTATAGTTATCAAAGTATAAATTTAAAACGATTAAAATATGTACTTAGTATGGATTTTGCAGATATTTTAAACATCGATAATTTTTGTAAAACTACTGAACATTTAAATATCTGAGGATTACTTAACATTTATAATATAATTTTATTCTGTAAATTAAAAGTTCATATGGCATCCATTAGAGAACAGTGTTTTTCCATTTCACAACGAAAACCGATTACGCGTATACAGAAAATATGTAAACTATAAATTTATACAAACAACTATTCGTAAAAAAGAAGACTTTACTATTCTTTACTTTACTATTCTCTTAAAATTGAATAGAGAACTATGACAGCATTCTACTTCTGCAAGACAAAAAGACAAAACTAAAAAAAAATTCTCAATACCATTTGGCCAATATCTGACCACTTTATGAGAAACTGTGTACACAAAATGCGATGCCATAAGTGCAAATGATATTGCCATACAGGAAGCACTATAATATTTCTACACACACGCATCAAAGAGCACTTCTAGATCAACAACAGTTTCATATATTGACACAAATAAATATACAACTATTGAGAGGAACAAACACAGGATTAATTAAAAAATGAAGTGTGAGGAACTTCTACCTATAATATTTGTTGAATACTTTTAATCTCCTAAAATACAAACTAATTAATGATTAATCTCATTATCACTCAACGTATAATGGATTCAATAATCAAATTATTTAAATTAAAATTTTATGTTTTCATTCTTTCATTGAGCTGTAAAACCAGTTTCGTATATTTGACAAATTAAACCGCTAAATATTAAATCGAATATTTCTCGCAATTTAATTGCTTTTTTACATCTTATTACACTATACAAATAATGTGTACTGGTAAAAGCATTCATTACTATTTTAATTTTGAACATTTTACTCCGTATATTATTAATTTTATTACTTATACATATACATTATAATAATGCATAATTTAAAAAAATATTATCAATGATCTTACCAGTGCGCAGCATAACATAACATTGTATGCATCATATTTAACAACTTCTGCAAAACGTATTATTTTATGAAAATTTTTTAACGGGTAATACTTTTTATAATATTATGTTGTAGGTTATAATTATTTACACAATACAAAACATGGACTTATTAAATTTACAGTAACATGTATTTTGTGGAATATTTTAAAATTTCAAAATTATGTTGTGATTCTATAATGATATATTTATATTTAAGAATATATATGAGATAATATTAATATATCACAAAGCTCCTTAACCAACCTTAACCAAATTAACAATTACTAATATATTACATTCTTTATATTTTTCGATTCATTGATTGCCGTTTTTTCATGAGAGAAAGGTCGCTTCTCTAAGCAGTTATTTATTATTTAATGATACTTGAGGCAAACTCCTAGAGTTGCATTAATTTGATACTAGTTTAAGATGTCAATGTTGGACAATCCGGAGAAATATAGATATTACGCTACAATATATGTCAACTTCTGTGTGACATCATTTATTCAATTTATCTTTGACGGCTAAAAACGTTTAATTATGAAAATAATTAATTTATTACAGAAATTGTATAATAGTATATCTGTGTTATATATAAATACAGTATAGGCAAACATACATAAATAACATGATTAAGAATAATGTTTACTCCATAAAGGTTACAAAACATGAGAAATAACTAATTATAATATGTAATAATAATTTACCAATTCAAATTAATTAATAAAAAAAGTCAATTTCCTTCTAAATAATATTGCGCATATGTCGGCTCTATCTTCCTGCAATATTGATATACAATTACATTCACGAATATTTGTTAATTTAAAATATAGCACAATTTAAATGTGTTTGAAGTTTTAAAGATGACGTTGTATTAGAGAACAGATTACAATTATTCAAACAAAATATGATTAATGCAATACTAATGTCACATGTCGTCAAATGAAACAGGAAGATAAACTACCGCATATATGGTCAAATATTATAATATGAATATCATAACAACTCACTGATTCCAACAACCGACATGATACAAACGACAACAACAAGGTTTGAGACGAACGACATTATCAGTCTGGACTTATGAAGTTAGCAGAGGAGAGATCAACCCAGTGAATAATTTGAGTTTACTACTGTTCATATTTATACCTTTTGTTAATGTTTGACAAATATTTATGTATAGGTCCATAGTAACTATTCCTATTTTTATTTGGTGGCATTTGTTCACTTAGTGGCATTTGATGGCTGTTTGAATTAGCAATTATTTATTTTAGTGAGAGAGTTGATTTATACGGTTACATTCTAAATAATGTGTACTCAATTGATGTAAATGTCAGCATTGTTACGTTTTCCATTCTCACAACAAAGTATGTACGTCATTATTATTTTATAAAAAAGTATAGTATCAAATTTAAAATACTCACTGAATAGTTTCTTATATTTTAAACTACAACGTTTTATAAGATATATAGGTTTAATACTTACACATTCATCATTAACAGTAAACCGCTCATATAAATAAACGTACGATGATAATATAAATGAATCTAAAGAAATATCTAAGCAATTATTCGGCATCGAAAAATAAAAATCTATGCAACTGCTCCACACTTGCTTTTGTTAATAGAAAGTATCATACAAATTAACAAGTCGTAAAAACAGTTCCCAGTTGACGAAAATATTGTGAAGAATAATTACTGAAATATCACAATATTTAAATTGTTTGAGTGCAAAACAATTGTTTCTAACAGTCTATGAAAATAATTATTTTAATATTTATTCAACTATTCTAATGTCAGCATTATTAGTTATAAAAGTAAAGTTAAAATTTAACATTTTGGATTTTTTCTATCGTTTCAAGTGTGATCAATGATAATACTATAAATACATTATTATGTTGTACTTGGGAATCGATATGTACTATACCTAGTATGAGTTTAAAATCAAACTAACACAACACATTTCGTCCAACAACGATCGGAAGACAAAATTATAATTTGTTAATTATTT
Source organism: Coelogynopora nodosa (assembly GCA_034780555.1). Taxonomy (NCBI): domain Eukaryota; kingdom Metazoa; phylum Platyhelminthes; order Proseriata; family Coelogynoporidae; genus Coelogynopora; species Coelogynopora nodosa. The sequence continues at coordinate 4,621 of JAUZND010000728.1, read as the reverse complement.
TTCAAAGTAGGTTATTAGTGTACTGGATTGACGTACACATGTCTCTGTTTTGATCTTAATGGACGCTGTCAGATCTTTGCAAAGTTAGGATGTCTCGAGACATTCAATGATGTGTGAAAGGAGTAGTTCTAATCATCAATTGTCTTTTAAATAAACGTGAACTTTAGTTTCGGATGTTGTCCGTCTTGCAAACAGATTACTGCACATAGTTGATAATTAGAAAATTAAAATGGTAAACTTTAAAAATATATATTTTGTCTAGTAGTAAATCTATTCATCAATGAGTATATATAATATAGCTGGGCATCACATATTTTGTACACTAAGATCTGACACTTGTTTCTTAATAATTTGATGGCTGATCCAAAATATAACATTGATTTTTTACGTATCAAGTCAGGTATTTTTTCTATTTTTTTCTAAATTTTAAATAAAATCACTAAAAATGTGTTCCCGATTACAATAATTCTTACAAAATTTATAAAAACAAATATGCTGTACAACTAAGATGTATTAAGATAGATAACAGCTTGAATAACTTACATAAATTAAATGATGCCAGTATACAATATACAATTCAGGGTAAGTCCATAATACATTCATGGAAGACATTTTCCTTTGTATAATTTTCGGTAGTATGTAACCTTTTCAGGACAGTCTCTTTGAATACTCCAGAGATCATCGCCCATCAGGTGAGTATCCCACCTCCCCTGGTATCGCTCCTCTATAACTTTCAGATCCTTATGCAAATGTTCGCCATGCTCATCGCTGGCATTGAAAAGGTTTTTAGTAAATTCCTGAAGGTAACTATTGAGAACACGGACCTACCTTTATGCACATGTTGCAACCCAGATGAGGATAGATATTAAGCAATGTTTCAACAAAATCTTTGTAATTCTCATCTTTATTGTTTCCCAGAAAATTGTACACAATATATACAAAATAATTCCAAGCTATCTTCTCTATAGCATTCATAGAACTTGTGAAATGTGGATCTCTCATCAGTTTTCTGCTTTGTGGTCCGTCAAAAACACCTGTTTTTGTTGTTTCAGAAAATAATACAATGTATTTAAAACATTCAACTTCGATGTTTATAGTTTTAACAAACTGTTTTATTTATTCCAGTTTGATGTGGAGAGGAGGAAAGATGACTTTTCCCCGATACACTAGTGGTTGGTTAATGACATTTTTTCCACAACAATCTAGCATGTTCTTAACGGCCAGTTCTTCTGAGTCCCATGCGCGTTCCTAGTTCGAGAATCCTACTGTCTCTAAAAAACCTAATATTTTTGTATCCTCCTTGCTGACCAAGTAAAAAGTTAACCATTTTAATATCCACACAGATGATTTACTTTATGTTCATCATATTTAAGTAATTCCAAAACTTTAATTATGTGACTATAATTATGTTAATTATTCCTCTTCCAGATGTATGTATACAGAATGTCCAATGTAAATTGCATCAAATAAATTTCCATCGTAAAGTAACACACACTTGAGGCTTCTCTTATAACTATGTAAAAATATAACGTTATTGCCATTCGCCACTCAGTTGGATCATACAGCGTCATGCCCAACTACATTATGACAATAAACCAGATTACAGTCAACTCTAAAGTACTGAATAAGATCGTGCTCCCGCCTTCGATAACACGTTATTTTTGTACCATGATGACGGAAATTCTTTTCATTCAATCTTGAAGCTAACAGTTCGGATGACTCTTTTGAAAAAGATGAAGCTCTAACTAAGTCATTCAACTCGGTCTGAAGCGCCAACGACGTCAAGTGACGATTTTTTGATTTTTTAATAGTTATAACTATTTTTTGATTGATTTTAATATCTATTCCTTTTATGAAATGTCATCATTTGTGTAAGTACATATTTCGTAGAAAAAAATTGATGATATCTCATCTCAAATAATTGTTATTGGTAAATATACCTAGAAGCACCAAACCTGTTAATTGACGATTTTAGAAAATGGAGATTAAATTATTAATCAAATTCAATGTACTATACAATAACTATAGCTATAACTATTTTTTGATTGATTTTAATATTTATTCCTTTTATGAAATGTCATCATTTGTGTATGTACATATTTCGTAGAAAAAAATTGATGATATCTCATCTCAAACAATTGTTATTGGTAAATATACCTAGAAGCACCAAACCTGTTAATTAACGATTTTAGAAAATGGAGATTAAATTATTAATTAAATTCAATGTACTATATAATAACCGTTTATTACGTACAATAATAAAATTTTGATTTATTGCTTTGCCGATTATAATATTTATATACCTATAAACTATCAATGTATTTCTATATTTATTGGGGTTATATTTTTTCAAATTGTTATTGCAACAATGAAAACTATGATTACCCTGTTATTATAAAAAGCACTTCTAAAGTACGATCAAAAACAAATATACAACATATATATATATATATATACAGGCTTTTATTTACAGGCATCGCATCATCAAAAACAAAATAAAAGGATCTCAAAAATGGAATAATGTTATGTTAAACAAGTTATTCAACGCGGAAGTTTACACATACGTAACTGCTTAACAATTATCGCACACTGGTTTATGACAGACTCGACAAAGATTCAATGTAGGATATGTCTCACAGTTGGCTTTGATTGCGCAAGTGACACATTGTTGAATGCAATGTGTCACTAATGTGCAACTAATGCAAATGTTTGAATTAATTATCGATTACAATATAACGGATGACATACTAACATCAAAATGTCTCCAAACATAACAGTGTTCCGGATACTAATTATTTCTTTATATTTATTTTGAAGATGTTACGTTTACTTGTGATCAACATCAGTTGCTTAAAACTCGCTATTAAAAAATGGAAAGTGGATTGCAGATTGTGTTAAAATAATAACTTGTGGTAAACAACAAAGGCATATCACTCGTATGCTATTTGTAAACATATATATAACTGAACAATAAATTACGATATTATATTACAATATATTTGTCAAAACTGACAGCAAGTTAATGATATTAATAACTATATTTTAAGTAGAAAATACAAGCAAAACAATAATCAATAAAATAAATAAGTATCCCGGTGATTTTTAAGATAGATTTTTACTGATATTTTAAGATTTTCATTATTGAAATTTTGTAGAGAATGCAATATAATTTCATAAGTAAATTAATTAATTCTATAAAACTAATTAATTTTATATATTAATGTAAAAATACAAAACTGCTAATATTACTAATCTAAATACATGAGCTTTATTTATTAATTGCATGCAAACATTTAAACATAATGGACTCTGGTATACAATTAGAACTTCTAAATATATCAATATCATCTAATCGTTACATTGCGTTTAAAGTGACAATCGATCTTTATATACGAATACTGACAATACAGGACAATATTAAAATAAATAAAAACAATATATTATTTTTTAATGTTTACGGCTAGATGTGTACTTCGATAAATTGAATTAAATGTTTCAACATTTTCAATGTATATTTTGATTTTTACCATGCATGGAGATTGGATTAAATTTCACAACATGTTATGTCCTAAATTAAATGGTCGTTGAATATTTATTTTTATTATAAGTACAACATTTTCTTGTTTTAATAATTTAATTGTATTCATTTTTCACAATAATTTAAGGATATATTTAGTAATTAATGCATTCCAAAAATTTGACAATATTATTTATTGCAAGACTATATTTGCAATGGTAAATTATAAGAATTAATTTTCCTTGAAACTTTAAAACAATTTATATATTTTGTAATATTTAAATATTTATATTTGTTGTAATCTGCAAATTATCAAATTCTTAATTTGTCAATTTTGCATAAGTCAAAATTGTATTAAATAAAGTCATTATATAATCAAATTAAATTTCAAAAATGTAAATTAAACTTGTAAACAATTATCCATATAATGTTTTTATTTTTTATTTTAATTTCCACGTATTTAATTGTATTAATATTTTCAAATATATATTGAATATTGACACATTTAATTAATTTTATATTGATTTTATGTGAAATGTTTATATATCTACAATAATTGATTATCAATAAAATAACTAGTATTAACAGCGTTCAGCGTATAAAAGTATAAAAGTGTTTAACGTATATTAATCAATCATGATTAAAACTATAAATACTCTACTGATTAAAACGCGAATAGATTACATTATTGAAAATAATTAATTGAAATAGTATATTTTTTACAGTCGGTTTGTAGCATCATTGCATTTTTTGATACTTTCGAAAAAATGTATTTTGATATTTTACTCCATAATCGTTCACTAACACCTAACCTTTAAATGTACTCAAAATCTTATTTTGTTAAATGTCAACGCTATGTATAATGACAAGGTATAATACTATTGTGGCCGTTAGAAAGAAACAGTCAATATGTTTTCCGTCTCTATGGTTGCAGTCAGCCTCAAAGCAACACGTATCAATAGAGCATCCGAATTGAATCCTTTTGCATTGGAAACTGTTTAAATGTCAGTTATAAACTAAATATGTGCAGAGTTGACCACCGAACATTGACATTTCAATCACGATGCAATGATAATGTCACTGATGAGATTATAGCTAACGGGT
>JAUZND010000727.1:0-13949 GCA_034780555.1 Coelogynopora nodosa | reverse complement strand
CACATTTTAAAAGGTGAATAACATAAATAACACTTTTTTAAAAGCAAATAACACTATTTGTAAAGTGAATAACGCAACTAACACATTTTAAAAAGTGAATAACATAAATAACCCTTTTTGAAAAGTGAATAACATGAATAACACTATTTTAAAAGTGAATAACATAAATAACACATTTTAAAGAGTGAATAACATAAATAACACTTTAAAAAGCGAATAACACTATTTGTAAAGCGAATAACGCGAAAAACACATTTTAAAAAGTGAATAATATAAATAACACATTTTAAAAGGTGAATAACATGAATAACAGTTTTAGAAAAACGAATAACACTCTTTGAAAAGTGAATAACACAAATAACACATTTTAAAAGGTGAATAACAAAATTAACACTTTTTGATAAAACAAATAACACGAATAACACTTTTTGAAAAGTGAATAACATGTATAACACGTTTAAAAGCCTAAATAACACGTTTTAAAGAGTGAATAACGTTTTGTCTCTCTCGGCTGCCATAGATATCAACATCTGTATTGTCAATAGGACCAGTTTTATCTTCAACTAATTGATTCATTTTACATTTTTAATTTGCAGATGGCGCTACATTTAATTCTATGACTTATCCATTTGATAAGTCATACAGAACTTTATCTTAAGCAAGGCAGCAATAGTGACTTAGAAAAAAGAGCAAAGTATATGGTTCGGCATAGGCTATAGGCAAGGGTACGCGATAAGGATGTCATATTTCCCCAACCGAGTTCAGCCTATATGCGGATGGCATCATGAGAAAAAACTTATGTATTGATATATCTGGAATATAGTAATATACAGATGGATATTTGATAAGTCGTTGACACCGTACACATCTAGACACCACAGAAGATAGTCTCAAAGTAATCTTTTCCTAATTGATAAGAAAAGCGAAGTGTCCAACATGACTATCAACATGAAGAAGATGCAGTTAGTATACTATAGTTAGTAGAAAAGACACCAAAACATGTATGTATACACTGATGGAAAGCGAAGAAATCGAGCAAGTTACTCATTTTATTTTTCTCGGTTCAGTCAAATTGGTAAATCTTTATAATTGTGCACATGACATTAATAGGCAGATTTCAATGGCTAAATAGATGTGAAACGAGCTAAATAACATATGGAGGTCACCAAATATAAGTGTGCAATTGAAAGTTACAACAATGAAGGCGCTAATCTGGAGTGTATTTTCTAATGTTTGACGATAAAAAAAAACAGGCTACCATATCAAAATGCTATCCTTTAATTGAGATGTTGTAGTGAGAACACCCAATAGTTTTGTCCATATTAAAATAACTTGACTTAGCAAAACAATTGATAGTGGAGGTATAGTGAGATTAAAGTTACAATATTTTGGTGAAGCAGCAATATGGAGATTTAGCGACAACAGTTTTAGAAGGAACTGGGAAAGGAAAAAGGCGTACCAAGGAACATCGAAGATTATCAATAAATATTAAGGAATATCAAGGAATATCAAGGAATATCAAATAATATCAAGGAATATCAAGGAATATCAAGAAATATCAAGTAATATCCAGGAATATCTAGGAATATCTAGGAATATCTAGGAATATCTAGGAATATCTAGGAATATCAAGGAATATCTAGGAATATTCAGGAATATAAAGGAATATCAAGGAACATCATAATTACAAGGAATATTAAGGAACATTAAGGAATATTAAAGAATATCAAGGAATATCAAAGAATCAACGAACATCAAGGAATATCAAGGAATATTAAGGAATATTTAGGAACATCAAGGAACATCAAGGAATATCAAGGAATATCTGGATTGACAAGGATAGTTTAGCCATTCTCCAATAAAGTTCAACATCATCGGTCAGAGAATTACATATAGTAAACAGTGTAAATAACAGCCACAATTTAGCAGAATAATGTTGGCGATACTGGTTATTATAAAACTCATAAACTCTTATAAAATTTGTTTAACTCAATCACAAAGTATCAAAGTTAAAAATGCGGGATAAGACCAATGTTTTTTTAATAACATGGTAATTTTCAAAATTAGGGTTTATATATTGAAAACCTCATACAAAACAATACAATCTGTGTATATAATATTTTAAAAAATAGCTTGAGGGTCACTTAATTTAAGAAGTTCAGTTATTATTTATAACTATTATTTTAAAGAAAATTTTCTTTTATTAATTCATACAAAATACAATATTCATAATCAATCTATAAAAACCAAAAGTATCATCCAACAATTAATTCTGTGCAATTACTCATCATTCTAATAATATTTTGCGACAAAGCTGTAATTATATTGCATTGTAAAACATATAGGGATGATTATTTATTTACATTGAAAATATATATCTAAAATTATATAGATAAAATATCACCCAGCTGTTAGAAACTATTGAGATATTTTTCAACTGGTAATATTCACAATATGTCACCTGTTCGATTGTTTTAAATAAATTTCATTTCGTCGAAGGGATGTTTACTGATTTCGATATTTTAGTCCCAAACTGTGTGTTTTCCATTTTGACATGTTTGCATTTCTGTTCATAAACGGATATCCATAATTTACTAATTTACACAGTCTTCTTTCTTTGAAGCGACGTAGAAGCGAATAAGAATATAAGCAAACACATAATAAATCATGAACTTATTGCGAATGAATTTTCCATTCACTGTAAATCTTTATAAATCGCAGATTTGTGATATACAGGTTTCTATTCATGCCTCTTCTTATAAATATTATAACCCTATAATATGAGGATATTAAAATCACTGGACTCTGCATTAATATATACGTTTGTATATTATAATCGTAGTATATTTGTTGTGGAGGAAGTTAACGTTACAAATTTCATGTAGTTTTTTAATAAAGCCTAAAAAAAGATAGCTCAACAAATTGACTAGAAGAAACGTTGCGTACGAATTATAATTAAATATAATTATGATATAACCTAACATAACAGTTTCCAATTTATGATTGATTATATGATAACAACTCTTAATTAAGTTAAGACTAAAACTTTGTTGTATGACTATGACTTTTAAAACTAAATTAGTAAAGAGTCAACTAGAAGAACACTTTTACTAATGTGAACTTTTTAAACCGACCTTAACCTTGTTTAAACCGACACATACTACATAGGGAGTCATAGCAACCGAAAAGCCAATATTTAAAATGTAAAATTTTTAGAGTAAAAATTCAAATATTTAAAAACTTTCAGGGGACACGGCGCTCTGGAAGTAACATCTTTTTACTCAAAATTGGTCAGACGTCTGGTTCGTTTCTTTGTGCTCTCCATGCCATATTAAAGAAATAAAATCCTATTTGAAAATAGCACTTATCATTAAAAATAATATTTTCGATCATAATATATTATGCACACCACTAAACATAAAATGAAAATCTGACAAATATTTTAGTGAACGCATTTTTGTATAAGCTGAAAAAACATATGACAACTTATCAATTTTACGCTAATTATTTCAAAAAAAAATAATTTGCTAAAATAAAAAAATGGTCCAATTTTATGATATGGTTTTTTAATATTTATATATCATGTTAGATTTAAAAACACAAATTTAAAACTATTCAATTATTTTATGTGTAAGTTCAAAAATGGATATCACTACTTATCAGAAATGCTTACCTACTATGAACCAAAAATAAAATTGTCCAGGAGTCTGGTTTTTCTTATTGGGATCGTTATTTTTCAATTCTATGATGCAACTGGGAGATCATATTATGTATAGTATAAATAAACTCAACAAAAAAACGTGTGGGGATAGATACTTTATGGGCATTTAATTTATGATTAGTTTACAAATATCAATGGACATTTTTAATCGGTTATGTTCTTTATGTGGTCCTGCCATGTTAAACGCTAGATTCTTCAGCACTTTAACACTACTCAATTTAACCTATTTAATTAATCAAACGAATACCGGATTCACCACATCTGAATCTCATTAAAATCTTTTTTAATATTAAATTGTAACAATTTTATCAAAAGCAAATATGATGTAATTTTGGCATATTTATATGCACTAATTTAAAAATCAATTTCGAACTACTACAAAACCGCTTTTACTGATGCTAAAATATGGTGGCTCACAGAAAATATAGACTAAATCGGATCATTATTTTAAATATTTTATGTAACTCAGGCAAGATAATATGTTGTTTGTTTTTAGCAACATGACTTGAATATTTGTTAACATTATTATTAATTAATAAAATTTCGTTTTTTTATTTCAATAAATTTCGTAAGCAAATTATAAGATTATTGCCACAATTGTATGTTTGTTTTGTTTGTGTTGATATATTTATAAATTAATATTATTTACTCGGAAAGATTGTGTGTTCCCAATTTACTTAATATACACACTATATTTTAAATTTGATGTGTAGTTCTTTTTTAAACATGTTTAGTGTAGTCATCTGTGTTTGGATTATTCATTATGTAAAGTTTTGATATTTTATTCTGCAATTTGTCGACTTATTTCAATAGTTTTCAATTTTTAAGCAATATTTAGTCACTCTGCATTGAGCGATTTGGTTTATAAATCTGGAGCATTATAATGATTCAATTCGAACCTGAAATGGAGGCTTATTTACCTCTTCGATTTTAAATAATTGAAAATTGATTATATAACGTATATATCATCCAATTTGAAATCTAACATTATAAATTCATGGTAATTTAAATTTTCCAATTTATTAGAAAAAATTACATAAAAGTCTACCTGGAATTGACTTGTCAATAATATGCAATGTAATAATCAATTTATGAAATAATGAATTTAATTTTAATAACAATGTTTAACTGTTTTTTAATCAATAATCTATTAACTGTTTCTAAACTACCGCATCACTCTAAACACTAAACGTCGTTTTCACTCATTTTAATATAATATATACTCAGATCTTAATTTAAGAAGTTCAAAATTTGTCAAGTTATGAAGGATATGCATTGAAGATTTACGCATACCTTACATACAAATTATCGATTTATCTATAGATGAAAAAATTTATGCAATCCACGTGAAAGAAATATATTTCATTTTGTATACGTCTTTCAGTGTAAGTACAGTAAGACTCCGTTGTTCACTATTCTTTCAAACAGCGAACAAATTAAAGTAGTAAAACAGAGTCACGAATATGTTTATTATGATTATGATTAGTAATCGTATTAAGATTTGATAAAGTTACGTCATGAAGAATAACCGAAAATATTATTATCCGCTTCGCGTTCCACCTAGCACTGTGAACATATAATAAGCTTTGATTTCAGGTAAAAAATAGCTAATAAAAAATAGTTAAAAATACATGTTGCTTATGATTTATAAATATGTGAACAATATTTTTACAAACTATAATATATCTCACTATATAATGAATGATGTATAAACAATTCAATGAACGTAATACAGCCAACAAAGTATTTAAAAAGTACATGATTTGTTTATCATATTTTGAAAATAACATAACGAAAAAAAAAATTCTTTATTTAAAAAAGGTAACATTATAATGCGTCACATTCACAAGGGTCAATTATTGACAAGTTTAGGGGTAACGGAAGCAACGGGTAATTATTTTCTCAATGATTGAAATTATGTGTTGCTAAGAAACGGTAGACAATATGGGTTAAAACGATATCTGAATAATCCATTAAATAATTTCAAGAACAATCTTGGAGATTGTATAATCAGGACAGTTTTGGTCACTGTTAATTGAAATGGAACTAAAAATAACGTTCCACCAGTTTTTTATATCAACATTATCACAGGATTAAATACGTATGTTGTAGTTAAGCTAAAAATGTCTAACAATTGAAATAGTAATACTTTTACCCGAGCATATCTCAACTAAGGTTGTATATAAAAAAACGTTATAAATAATACTCGTACTATTACTACTTAAAAATGTATGAATACTGATATTTATTTTTTAATGCAATTTTAAAGAGTTTCTTTATAGGCCTATGCAAGCTGTACTTAATGATAGAATGACATAATTTTATTAAGTTTATGTGTTCGATAGTTAGTTTCCGAGAACCAATATTGTGTTAGATAATGTCCTTATAATAGTATCTTATACATTTTATATTAATTAAGTATCTGACCGGAAAACAAACTTTAATGTTGGAGATTTTTGCATGCTTTTTAATCATTTTAGATAAATTTACTAAAAATATTGTGTCAACCACTTTGATAACACATTTATTATATATTATATATTGTCACATATTATTATGTTATTATATAGTTTTCAAAGATTTAATCCGTCATTATTTATTTAATCACCTGTTTATATAAACCTTAATATTGTAAACCAAACACCATATTCTTATAACAAAACAAAAAATATGTTCACAAATTATTCATATATATTTTTAACATACCACAAATATTATTTTAAATAGGAAACGTATGAATTAAATTTAAGAAAATGAAAAAAAAATAATAAAACGTGTGAAACCGAAGTAAACATATCAGTATGAGCATTCTTTTTATTTTGTGTGATTTTAACATTTGTATTTAAACGTTTATTTATTAATATCTATTTAAATATAAAACATGAAGACATAAACCAACATTTAATCAACTAAAAAATGCGTAAAAATTCATGTTAACTTCTAAATAAGTTGAAACATTACCTTCGATTTTATTAGTGAAATACGGTATATATATATATATATTTATATATTTTTTTCAAATAATAATTTATATTACATACAGAGTTGTATTAAACTTTCTAGTTAAATAATATTTAAAACAATTACATGTGTAAAAATGTTTGTTTAACAGTTGAAAAATTATGTGAAACTTGACCGGTAGTTTTTATTTTGAGGGTACTTGAAATTCTCACCTCTTCTTCGACTTCAATATTGCAAAGTTATGACTGAAAACAAAAACTTTTTCAGAACGGTAGCAATATTTTGCGTAGAATATTATTGAATTGGTCACACAGACATTCAGCTGTCTAAAAAGTGATGTCGAATATCATAAAAGAGCTAAAAAACTTAAATGCTAAAATTAACCATAACTTCTGAAAAGTCAGACTGATTATATATATATCATTGAAGCTGACATTACTTCAAGAGATTATCTTGGTTGCCACACTGCCATCCCAGCAGGTCTTTACAACGGGTAGACATACGTGTCACTGGATGTGACATAAGTGTTTTTCAAATGAAGACAAAATACTAAACTGCTGAGGTTCAACCAGGCTCAGATTGCTCCTAGCGTACTAATGTCTGTGTTGAGCCACAATTATGTTCTAGAATGTTTTCGATACTTTAAAAAATGTACAATATTAATATATATAGCGGAGGATCTCTAGAAGTTTGTTTTGGGCGTGCAGCCACTGAACATTCTGAACATATGGATTGCGCCACGTTGGTCCATTAGAATAACATATTTTCAAATCTGGCGAACTACTAGTGAATATGTATTTTATATACAGTTCTGACAATATAAAACAATACAACCATTATCAGGAAATGCATCCAAGGACAACCAACAATTATACAGAAGGTCACAAAGTATAACTTGAAGTTTTTTCAAAAATCAGTAGATATGGCTGACTTTAATAACCTATACGAAACATATATTTATTTATTAATTATTTATTTATTTTTATTGCCTGAATGCTACCATTTTACAAAAAAGAAATATGTAAACATACATAATATCAAAGATGGTGTCGAAAAGAAAAAGTTATTTTATGTTGTGATAACCGCAACCCTAAACGTATGACCATTTAGTGCGAATTTTTACTGTAAACAATTAAAAAATTAAAGGAAAAATGCAAAACTGAAATAAATTTATAGACGCATCTATATATAATTAAAAAGCTTGCATCTTTCTATCAGTAGTTATTGTGCAACAAAATTGATATAAAGATATGATAATCATCCGCGCTTGCTTATACACTTAGTTTATACACTAAATAAAAATACACTTAACATATATATTATTAAACTATTGGATTAAATAAAAGTATTTCTATTAATAAAAATGCAGCGATAATAAAATTTAACGAAAACTTATAATTGATATTTCATCATAAAATGTATAATAAATAATTAGCTATGAATGAACGATGAAATCACTCATTATTGAAACAGTAATAATACTATTTTGCTCCCTCATGATGATATACTTAAGACAACTGTAGTCACATATATATCAGATCCCTTAATTATTATTAAATGTATTGGAAAGTATATATATATATATAGATATATGAATTAGTTTTGTAATATACGAGTTCGTCGTGAACTTTTGATTTATACCATCTGAACGTTTAATTAGTAAGCCTTATAAGCGCAGAACATAGTATAAACAGCCAAAACACATGTATATACAACCTTTACCACCCATTCAACTGCACATTCATCCGCAGATTCCAACTCAAATTCTACTGTAAATTCAAGTGCTAAAAAACAAACAATACAACTAGGAAGTTAATCACATATTCCCCTGGGATTCAAATTTTAATTGAACCGCAGAATTAAAAGTTTAATTTCCAGTTGAATATGTGATTGAATTGTTGTTTGCAATATTTGTTTAAAGCACTTGCATTTCCATTTGTATCTGCGTGAAAGGTTGTATACGTGAAAGACCACTACCTGACCGGCTTCACATAAATGTATGCGCAGCTGATACACATTTGATAACCATGACATTCATAGCGCTAATATAGTAGTAATAGGCAAGTTTGAACTTTTGTAATATATTTTGGCAATCACTTCTAGCTTTGGGCGGCCTCACACAAATCCACGGGTATTTGTATGTAGTTATTTTAGTTGAATAAAGTTGCATACATCAATTGTATAGTTCGTTTTAAATAAATAAATAAATTAAAATTTTGCAAGTGTTCCAAATTCTCGTACTACTGGGATTTCTAATATAAAATATTATCCGATATTTTGGCTAGGTCTGACGATAAATGAAAACCAATATTATACTTCTAAGAACACAGTTATTTCCATCGGCCCAAATCGATGTGCTTCTACTACTTGCATTCTAACGAAAAGGCTTATTGGAATATGGCCATTATGCGTCAAATACGATGGTTCTCTGTTAAACATGTTCAATGGATTTAAATTAATGGCAAAAAAATATATTGTAACATACATTGTGAGGAGGTTCAAATCACAAAAAGCCTGGTTGTATCGATGATATACTTCACTATATGGGTCGATATCTCTCCCAACATATTACATGTAATAAAACTGGTTTGCACTGAGGTATAAGAGCAGAGATAGATGAAATATAATTATACGCGTGGATCGTTTAAATTAAAAAATTAATTATATATATTTGAATAGAACTTTGAAAACAGCCGAAAACTGTGAAACGGCGTTGTCCATTTGATCATTCAATTTAAATGCACAAAAGTTATATAATTTTGTATTTACGCGGATATTTAATTAATTTGATATTATATTCGTTTTTCAGAGAAAAATTTATCATGTGGAGAGATGACTAAACATTAAAATGAACTCTGGTATTGCCTAACAGATAAGGCCCAAAACAATGTAGACCAATTGAAAGCGCAAATGATGGCCTGTATTCCAATGAATATACATGCCGAAAGCTAAGATCATTATATTGAATAAACTATAGTGACGAGGTCATCGTCAAGTTGCCACGATATAACAGTATTTAGAGGTCATTCATACTAGAATTGTTTCAGCCAATTATTGTAGTGCAAATTCCCTTTGAGTGTAATGTTATGAAACAAGTCATTCTTTTCAAGATGTTTTGACAAATATAACACATTTCACACTTTTCACACATTTACATTATTCTTACATTTTTTACACAATTTACTTATTGTCAAGCATTTTCACATAGTATTTTTATGTTTATTAGTAATTCCCACAATAATTTAACCTGAAAATACTATTACAATAATTGTATTTAAATTCGGAAACGACTAATATATCTCATAGAATTATGTATCAATTTTTAATAATATTTTCAGTAGTTTAATTTTTAAAGTTGTAGGCTTACTTAGGAATATACCATAAATTTACCAAAGGAATTTATATGAATCATTAAAATAATTAAAATATAACATTAAACCATAGTTGTTCATCATTTTTAAGTAAAATTAAAAATACTGTTACCATGGATCTTCCAATTCTAGAGTTTTAGAAGTGTGAATATGTGCATATATAGATACAGTTTTTAACATTAATTTATATGAATGACAACTATTTTACATAAAATTTCCAATAACAACCGTTTCACAAAACTACCATACATTTAAGAAATTTTTCTATTACATAGCACATCAATTGGATTACATATCTTGGAAACGATTTTAACTGAAGCGCCGGTTCTACAAAATAACGGTTGAACAAACTCTGAATTAATATTTACCATTGTAAGGAGAGGATGGTTGCACTGTTGAAGAAAAAAGTGGCACTTATTCAAGAAGATGCAAAACTAAAAATTTTAACATCTTCAGCTCAGGAAAAGATTAAATAAACTTTGAAAAATTATATACTATGGGTTGCCAAATACTTCTCTGTAGCTCGCGCGTTACTCCGTCTGTTAAAAGTAACAACATTCTTTAGTAATTATGAATATGTATTTAAATGTGTACAAATAAGACAAACATTGACATTTTCTAATAAAAAAATATTTTTACATCAAAATATATTTTTTAAATGTTCCATTGTTCTTTTATATACAATTTTCAATAAAATGTTTACATTACGAACGGATCTAAGCATTTTCTGGAAAAGTTTACTTGATTAATTATATGTATCTGATACTAACATTATAAACTTATGTGTTAATAGTGCTAATAATATCACTTTATTCATAACGCATGTCGGTGATAGTTAAAAAGTTAATCATTCATAGCCTTTTATGCAGTAACAATAATGGTATATACATAGTAAATTAAATATATAAGCTATATATATATATATAAATAAAACAAATCGTATAAAGATGAATATTTTGTATTAATCAAACGATGTATACAATGAATACTCTCTCAATATATGGGCATGTATTGTTTTTATTGTATGAGTCATGAGCCATGAGCCATGAGTCATGAGCCATGAGTCATGAGTATGAGTCATGAGTATGAGTCATGAGTATGAGTCATGAGTATGAGTCATGAGTATGAGTCATGAGTATGAGTTATGAGTATGAGTCATGAGCAAGGAAATTAATCCCTAAAACCATCAAGACCAGCAAGGCCATCAAAATGACAAAAAAGCTTTATTGAACATCTTCACTGGAATTTAGTATTTTAAATAATAAGCCATTACTTTCTATAACAATGTTTAATGAAATGAAATGAATTTATTTTTATATATTTAAAAAATACAAAATCTGTTTATTATTACAACATTTTTAATATTTTATATTAGACAACTTAAACTATAGCCAAAATAAATAAAAAATTATCAATTGGATACATACCTTAATAAAAAAAACAAGTCATGCAACATTTATTTAATTAATTGATTTATCAAAAGTTTAATATATTTATAATGCTACAAAAAAACAGCGTCAAAAGTTGATGCGTGGGGCAAGCTATTTGAATGTTTAAAAAACAATTACGCCGACTAAAGAATAAATTACATGATAGAAAAAAAAGTATTGCAGAACGGAAATATGTACGTATACATCGGTGTGTAGATAAATAGATCGACAAAGTATTCTTTTAGAAAGGAAGCCATGCAAACATCCCCCCCCCCCCACCGTCTTGTTCGTCTTCTCCATTATTGAAGGCTTTATAGGTATATAGTAACGACTACATATTGTACAGTATATTCCGATGTTATTATATAGGCGACAAGAGACACATGTTGACTTGCCCGCATAATATCTGCTTCCTTCAATTGCAAGCAGCCGAGTAATGAGTGTTTGAGTAGGATACCTCCTCCTTCTCCTCTCGTTCTCGATCCCCTTGTTCTTGTTGAAAGTCTCGATATGACAGGAGTTATTATTGACATTATGTAGTTGGGTATGTATTCCCCAACTGCCTTGCGACACCCCCTCCCTCTCCCCCCCTTTTTCTTTCCATATTTTATGTCAAAATTTAGATTTAACAAATGAAGTTTTTCGTTACAATTTCACTCAAATTCTAACAGTCTGTTGCTCAATAAAAATCCTTCCTCAGCCTCCCTGTCACTCTTTCTCTTACAGCTAAGCATGTTAAATGTACATTTTTACATATTTGCAAATAGTATATATATATATACATACACATAATATTGTTTTACTGAAGCATCATCCAGGCGCATAACTGGTACTATATAACTACATTATGAATATTACAAAACGTTAAGGTAAATACAGTTATTTTTCTCCGAACAGTTCAGGAATGACGTGTATCTCTAGTATTGGTTGATTGTCGAAACATCCGCGGTTTGCATTTCCGGATTGTTTGGCTGTTATTGCAGACATCGGAGACAACGAAAGCGAAAAAAAAGAGACAAGACAAGAAGTATATTCGCAGTTACTTGTCCCCGGCCTTGTCATATATTGTGTGGCAACTACCTTTTGGTACTGGACATTTTTCCGCGTTCAATGTTACACTAAAAACTAGTCTCAGTGAACCAGATTCGTTAACGTTTGCTGTTTTAGCTGTTTGTCTAAGTGTGTGAAAAGAGACCCGATTGTCCCGTGCCACCTCTTCATTTCTTTATCACTACTGCACTGCTTCGCCGCAACAAATGACGAATCTTGATTCCAACATTTCTACCAGTGTGTGAGAGAATATTTGTGGCTGTTTTAATCCCCCCCCCCTCTCTGCTGTAAACAACAGTGATCAAAATATGTGCTCAACTGAATAAATAAAATCACCACACATTTTTTTATGTCGCTGAATGACCTGGATTTTGTTACCTAGAAGTTGTGGATTTAAGGTTTACAAAGCAATTACCCAGTTCTGTGATTATTTGCGGGTAAGTTGAAGTAATAATTGTTTCCTTTCAATTATGAGATGATCAGGGGCGCACCCAGGACTATGATTATTTAGGGTAACGTAATATGCGGTGAACTTGAATTTCATTCGGGTGAGGATAACCATTATTTTAGCTGCAATACGTCTGAATGTTTGTATTGAAACTGATGCTTAATAATACAATATTATATATAATTTATTAAAGACAGGTTATTATTCATAACAAAAAAGTAGTAAATTAACTAAATACGAACGAAGAGGTGATTTTGCCAAAAGTGAATGATACCGTTTCCAATTCTATTTAGCATTTTAGAACAATTTTATTAAATCTCAGCTGATAGATAATCTTTTAAGACATACTAAAATTGGTATATAAAAAAACAGTATTAACACCCCTCCCCACAATCACTGGGTGTTCTCGCATCAGCTATAATGCTAATAATGCAAAGTGTGGAGATAAAAAGAGTTAGCTATCTGGATACAGAGCTTTTTTATCGAATAGAAAATGCGATTACATTTAATACAGACAGATTGATGTCTTCAAAATCTATACGAAATGCTTAATTAGCGAATTTGTAATTCAATTGACATTATCTAATTAGCATTTTGCAGTTAGATGCATACATACTACTAAAACGAAATATTCTTTTGTAAAATAGCCTTCTCAGAGGCGTCGGAGTGATTTTAAGAGTGCCATGGGCATTTAAAAAAAGGCGCAAATTAAATGTTACAATTTCTAAAGTTTATAAAGGCGCATGTTTTTTTTACGTTTTCATATTGATTAAATAAATCAATTATATATAGGCAGATAATGTATGCACTATTTATTGAAAATAATCACATGTCATGAATGAGACCTATACTTGGTGTACAATAGATACAAAACATGCAATAAACATTGATAGGAATACAATAATAATTAGTTATACAGTATAGTACTAGTTATATAGTTTTTACACAATTTACTGTAAAATGGAATC
>JAUZND010000726.1:0-13949 GCA_034780555.1 Coelogynopora nodosa | reverse complement strand
TCCCCCCCCCCCCCCCCCTGCACCCCATCCATCCGATTAAACATGCTTAATCCTATAAATATATTCGCAAACATGTACCACATTACGAAAGGTCAAACTCCCCCTAGAAAACCAAAACAAGTATGTCTTAGTGCTGAATAACTGCTGTGTATTATAGTTAAATATATATATATGTTAAAAAGCATTACAAATAAAAGAACTATAATAATATATAAAAAGTACTCTCCATGCGGTTTTTACGATAGAGTATAGATCAAATTTTTCAAAAAATATTTGATCTATACTCTATAATAATATAATAAGCAATTGATAAATGAGTAAAATTATCGACAAATAATGGACATATTTATGTTCACTCAATGTTACAAAATATATTTCAAACAATTACGAAAGATTTTATCACAAATAATGTCTATAACAATAACAAAAATACCTTAACGAAATATGGAATGAAATTAAAACTTAGGGGAACACATTTTGAATAAATAAATATTTTACATAATGTAAATAACGTACTAGAAAGTGGATACGTCCATTAAAAAAGTATGCAAAATCAAAGGCGTTACAAATCTCCAGATCCATATTTTAGAAGCAAATTTCACTTTAAAAAAATCGATATACACATTATAAAAGTAAACACATATCATGCTGGCAACAAATATTGGAAAAATAATTACAGCCATTAAATCAATTTATTGGTGCTATCTATAACAGCAATACACTTGTATGACATCAGTAAACTTTTTGAAATAGAAAAATATCTATCAATCGAAAGAAATACGTTCGTAAAGTAAATTACCTTCCACAGTCATTATCAAAACTTACCAGTCTCATAACATGGCTCATTAGTATATAATGTATTCATATATAAAGGCACAACCAAAACCCCTATATAGATAGGCTGCATTAGATAACCGCCATAAATACAAAGTAACATTATACCGATAATAGTGTGAAATCAGGTACAACTACATCTTAATACACGAACGGGGCCGGGACGAGGCAGTGATCCGAGTTAAATAAGCTGAGAGTAACATGAGCGCCCAGTAATAGCAACCAATCGACGCATGTGGCCGGGAAAAGCAAATAAGAAAGATGATAAGGTAAGAAACAATCAGGCACAAAATGGAACCTAGTCCGAGTCTTCCTCGTCGCCGTAGTCTTCCACAGACTGTTGTCTCGGTTGCGCTGAAAATGGGAGTATAGCCATTGATTTATCGATTAAGACTTAACAACCGCCCACTCTTAGAAACACATAATAAACAAAAAGTGAGAAATATGCGTTAATTGAAATGGAATATAAATTACTATTTAATTAATAACATATGGAAAATAACAATAAACAATAAATTAATGTATAGCAAAATTAATAAAAATTATATAAAAATTAAAATAGAATTTTACTCTCCTACTATTTACAAAATAAGATAGATATTAAAATCCAATATAAATGCAGGGTATCCGCGGATATCTCGCTTTAGATTCTAGATTACTCACATACTCAAGGCCAAGGCTTTTCAATTGAAAATGCAGAGCACGTAACACACAATGAAAGAACAATTGCATTCACATATACAATTATATCTATAGATATAATATTATATCTATATTATATGTTCTGAGTGAGATAATGAATGGATTCTGCACTGTGACACAGACGTGCCAATCCCTAATTTGCTTTATAAGATAAGTATAAAGTATTCTGAGTGAGACAATGAATCGATTCTGCACTGTGACGTCACAGGTCAGTCCAGTCCAGTTGAACACTCACTTCTAGCGCGTAGTAGGGCAGCACAGGCGGCATCATGGGCCATATCCATGGGTCGTTTACCATCATTGTTCACCAGATCCACACGACCACCTGAAGACGGGATGGCATGACATTGATAACATGTCTCACAGTGACCTCCTACCCAAACACTACTTTCCTGCCTGTGGATTTAATAGCCAGCGATAGATTATGCAGTGGTTCCTCGTTTTTTATAAAATATAAAAGCAATTCTTCTACTATATGTAATTTAAATTGATTTGTTTAAATAAGTATTCACTTACTATTTTGGTTAAGATTTAAAGTATAAAAATATATAATCGCAATAAATAAGTGCTTCTTTTAAAATGTTATTTATAGTTATTGGAGAAAAGGTAAAAGCATGTTTCAGCAATTTTATCATAATATCAGACTCTACACAATTTTCTGAAGTTTAAAAAGTCTATTTTGCTAGTTTACTAACTTTACAATAAACAAGTCATCCCTACAACAGATTGTTCTATTAAATCATATATTTCAATTATAACCGTCTGTAAGATTGGACTATAAGTTGATAATCTTTCCTAATCAATTTAAATCGTCTGAAAGATTCAGATGAAGAATAATCAATATCAATTGATTTGATAGAATTTACGAATTTGATATGTGATTGCTATAAAGCGTACACAAATAGGAATGGGTTATGATTGTGTTTCAACTTGGCCAATCTATCTATCAATTGTAGTTCGAAAGTAGACAGTCTATTGAAACCACATAATGAACAATATTGCCTCTTCTTGGGAGTTGTTGAACATGAAGCTGATAGCAATATTTAATGAACAATATTATCACCTGATAGTTGATACTAAGCAATGTATTTACAACTTGACTCACGCACATTATTAATTGCAACAAAACATTTGAGTTTGTTGTGCTTTTTCTTTGCATAATACATAATAGCTGATTTCAAGAAGATACAAGGGAAATAATATTACAATGTATGCCACCAAAATGGTAAAGTGGAGAATTATTGTATGTTTTATTATTGCAGTGGATAACATAATCATCTTAACTATCTAATTTTTATAATTTAAAATTTATAAAATAAACATTTTTATAAAAACCATCATATTAACTCGTTTGGACGAAAAAGCAGCTGCTAAAATAATCTATTTCCTCCCGAATGGATCTAATCATTATGACCGTCATAGGTAAGCAGATGCGATACTTGCCTTGTAGAGTGGAGTGGAGTGGGCAGATGCAAATGTGCCTGGTATCGCGTGATGTATATAGGCTATACGACAGAAGGATGTTTATGAAAAGATGTTATGTCCGCAGAGTTGAAAGTGTGCTGATGAGATGAGGTAATTATCCGTGAGCTTGAATGGAACGGAAGAGATGCAGGAGGACAGAAAGAGTTCTTGTTGGGTAGAGAAGGAGTTATAGAGTTAATTCCAGCTTCGTGGTTAACACTGAATGATTGGTGGTTTGTGGGTTCGCTGGTTTTGTTTGCGTACCTTGTTTGTTTTGACTTTGATTATTTTATAGTGATGTTACAGTAATGTGATGTGATGAGATTGAGTGTTTTTACTTTTATGGCTAAAAGATTTGATAAATGTTCTCCAGCTTTTGCGCTTGTTTATGTCTTTTGATGACTGGATTTAAGAGCGTTGAATCAAATATTATGATCTTTCTATTTATATGGTGTCAAATTAATGTGCGTTGTAATTATTGATAATAATTAATAAAAATATTGATTTTATTGAAATGTAATTATTTATTATACTAAATTATTGATACATCAATTTTCCAGATATTTTCGTTAGAAAAAAACTGGTTTCACTGACATAGGCTATCTCCGTTATGATCTTGATAAGTTGTCTTAATTTCTAACCTTTCTCAATTCCATGAGCAATAGACATGTAATGGATTAGCTAAAAGAACGCGTCATTAAACGAGAAGTGGTAGACATGTATATGGTGTTAAAAATTGGTCAACTGTAAACATGCATAATAAGACGAATGATAAGGATTAAAAACAGCTGTCTTCCTCTAATATTATTCAGGGGTGTCAACGGATTTTGCGAGTCTCGGCGGAAGATTCGACTTTTTAATACCTCGGACCTTGGACGAGCGAGCGAAGTTTAATTGGCGCGTAGCGCGAAAAAATTTAAGTTATTTTTAGCTAGAATGCATATAAATGGGTGTTTAAAATATCCTATAATATATTATTTCATTTAAGAAACTACTTTCATAAGTCGCAACTTTCGATTTTCAAAATTTACCTAAATGTAATACACTTTAATACACCAAGTGTCGTTTTATCTAGTCACACTTTTTTTTCCAGCTAGGCGCATTTTTTTCTTTGAAAAAAAGTGGGGGGGGGCCCTACTCCGCGGCCCCTGATTATCAAAGACACAACAAAAAGACCCCCCGAATTTTTTTACGTTTTTGTTAATAAAAAGAATGACCAGATAACATCTGTATAGACAAATGCGTTATATAAAACGAGCAAGGTAGAAACTGAAATTCGAAGAAAACATAAGTAATATATTTGTTAATTGGTCTTCCTTTGGAATATAAATGGATGTTTGAATAATATGAATTAAATAAGTAAAACGAAATATATGAGCAGAAATAATTTTGGGATTAAAAAATATGTGAATAAACTAAGTAGGCAACTTTTGGTTAAGAATTAACCATATATATAGATGCAGTAAAAATCAGAAGAACACAAGAACAGGCAGATATTGCTAAAGTACAGTGTGTGTGTTGTCCGGAACTTAAGGCTGTTCTAGATTTCTACGTTTGCGACATAACACCTTAAGTGCCTTGTCTCGCTTCTGTCTCGCAGTTTTTTCGGTAAGAGCAATTAAGTCACGAGATTTCTTTGCGCTTAAAAGAGATGGTGTAAAATCAAATTGATTTTGTCGCTTTCGTTTCAGCAACAAGTTGTTAGAAGATTTCTGCTTATATTTTGATGCTGCGTTACGAATAGATCGACACATTGCGTTATTTATGGGTGCATGTAGTGTGTCTAGTCTCTTGTAGAGTGAAACAGATGTGGCTTTCTTACTACGAAGATCGTATTTAATTGTTTGATAGGCACTATATGTTGCGATATCCATTTTTGTCGAATTATTGTCGATAACGTGACCCATTACATTGAAGGAGCCCTCAACCATGGGACCATGAAAACACGAAAGTGCTGCGAACACTACAGCACACAGACCAGGATATTTCCCAGATGCGCATAAAGACGTCCACCATTTGACAACATCATCATCATACTCGGGCAAACTTCGATCAACGGCATACTTGGAGATCTCCTGACCAAAATCGCAATCATGAGGGAGAAATCGTAGGAGAAGATTGCACAACACAGTTAGTCCTTTCATGCCATGAGAATGGGAGCGAATTAATGGATCAATTGTTGATAGAGCCTAAAGAGACAAAAAATAAGGGCTTGAAATTATTTATCATTTAGTTAAAACATGTTTTCTTAGACGAATGTCT
Organism: Coelogynopora nodosa; assembly: GCA_034780555.1. NCBI lineage: Eukaryota > Metazoa > Platyhelminthes > Proseriata > Coelogynoporidae > Coelogynopora > Coelogynopora nodosa. Next base: position 8,687 of record JAUZND010000726.1, on the reverse strand, counting down.
TTAACTGTTATTAATGAGATATAATATTGAAACAAAAAATATATAATCATTTATAGCTGATGAATTATACTGTCACGTCCGTTAAATGGAATATAGGTACCAATGTATTATACACACTATTCAATATAATATTATAAAGTGACTGAAATAAGATAACATGTAAAAAAAATCTCTTATGTATATTATTCAAAATGTTAAATTAATTTAAAAGTGTGAAGTCAATTAAAAGGTCACATCCGTTAGCTTGGTCTGGCCTATGTTTAATGTTTATAATACTTTCTGTTCTGAATCCTATTTTTTCACAATACAGTCTACCTCCGCTAATTAGTACTTCAATTGTGCAGCAAAAGTAGTACTAATTATTGAAAAGTACTAATTAACCGACAGTTTTATATACTAGTGAAACAATCGGGCCATGACAATCGGTACTATTTAGTAAAATGTACTAATTAGACGAATACTAATTAGCGGGTGTCTACTATATGTTTAAATTCAAAGCAATGTCATTATCAATATAACATGTCACCTACCTGTAACACTTTACTGCAAAGTGGCAAAGTCTTTTGCATATGTTGGGCCGTCTTCTTGAACGCGTTCTTCGCCAAAGAGATGAAATCCCGAACAACAATATTTTGAGGACCATTCATAAATTCATTATTGGCGTTGCTGTACCAGATCTGTTTGTCATCGAGCCACAAAGAAGTATCCTCCAGATCAAGCCTTTTCAGCTGTTGGGGTGACTCATGAGCAATAAACTGAGGTTTAATAAAACAAGCAAGAAAGTCAAGGAAGGTTTGAAGTTGTTGGTCATGCAATTTGTGTATAAGAGTAGCTTTGCTTTGAAATAAACACACATAGACTTTCAATTGTGCGAGTACACCGACATAGAAATGCATGTGCAGTTTAAATTTCTTTTCTTGGTACCATAATCCAGTGACAAGTCGTTGCTTTCGCTCCTTTCCTTCGTTCGTACTACCCTTTGAAGACAAAATCTTGTGGATTTCAGATATGCGCTTCTGAGCTATTGGTCCAATGGAGTGAGCCTCATAGACAGCAATTAACATGTCCCTGTATACAGTCTTGTCTTCAGTAGTCATGAATCCGAAATATAAAATGAGGTATGCCGGATATAGTCTCAGAGTACTGATGCAGAGATCATATATTGATAACCATCTGTGGGGCACAAAACGTGCAGGTACAGTAAAAGCTATTTCTGAATACTCACAGATTTCGCGAAGAAAATCACGCTGATCAGATGCATACTTGTGATCAGTATGTAGATCAAATAGTAAACGGTCTACCTGATTACCCATTGCGAAACAAAACGCCTTTGTTGAATTATGAATGTGGTGGCAACTATCGCCATCAATGTCAAGGAGGTCAGGAACTAAATCTCGACAACGCTTTTCCACTCCGTTGTGCTTCCCTCTCATGACATTACAAGAATCAAACAGGCATGAAACCAAATTGTTCCAAGGCAGATTGTAATTTGCAAAAAGGTTTTCTAGTTTCTTCATGATACTTAATGAATTAACACTGAATACTTCTATAGAGGCTAGATGAGCTAACACAATTTCGGTAGTCTCTACTTTCAAGTACGATACAAGTACTGCTAGCACCTTTTTATTACCATTACACGTACTTTCGTCGACATTTATTGAAAACGGGTATTTCATTAAATCAGATTTCAGATCTTGCGAAATATGCATTGCGACACCATCTGTTAGTTTATAAGATGCAGTAGTTCGTGCCAATTGAACATCAGCCAATGCCTTGGGATCCATTGCAGTCGCCTTCGCTAATTCAACTATTGATGGTACTAAAGAAAGTGAAAGAGAATGTTCAGCAGCAAAGGACAAAAACATTGCTTCCAAATTTGAAGTTCGATCTATTATAGAAACTGTTGGATGAAGCATTGTATCTAAATTGGCATGCGCTTGCATTCTAGACGACCCATCCTGAGATGACGTTGCCCATTTAGAGATAGAGTGATGTTCCCCCTTGACTTCAAGTTTTGAAGAGTGTATAGTGGTGTTCATGTGGTCTGTCAGAGACACTCTGCCACGTCCCGCGTAGTTTACTGTTTTGTTACATAACATACACAAACAGTTTCCCCTACCTCCTATCTTTGCGAAGACGTCTTTCAGGAGAAATTCTAGAGGTGTACTGATACCACTTCTCTTTACATTGATGGAGTGCTTATGTTGGAGCCATCCCCAATTCCATTTGTTCATTTTTTTACCCTTTTCATTCTTATCTTCCAAATCAATAATGGCTTGATCGAGTTGAGTTAATATACGCGACATACTGAAATAGAAATAAAAACAAATTTGTAGTGTAGGCTCTAATATACAGGGTGGTCATGAATTCCCTACAACTTCCAAAAATCCATCAATTGGCTTATGATGGAAATTAGCGCCCTGGTTACACTAGTCTAGTGTAACCGTCTAGTGGACTGAAATTTTTAACTTAGCGAGAGAGCATCCCTCTCTAGCTATGTTAAAAATTTCAGATCGCTGGTGTAACCAGGGCGCTAACTTTTACCATATGCCAATTGAGGGAATTTTGGAAGTCGTAGGGAATTCATGACCACCCTGTACATATACTTTAAAAACAAGGAGCTCGAAAGCACAGTAAGTGTGGCCACAGGCTACGCGGGGCCTTTTTTTATCAATGTTAAAATTCAAGAATAAAAAATTAAATAAGTTTTGAATCTTTACTAAAAAGTTTTCATTTTCTAGTTATAAAATTGTATTCTTGTAGGTAATAGGTAGTAACTATTCATTAAACTAGATTTTTGTATTTATTTATTCGGTTTCTATACACACGAGGCCATTGTTAACAGTGGAAGCCAACTAATTATTACTTCAATTGTCCCGAAGAAATAATAGTAATTATAGAAAGTATTAATTAGCGAAGGCCAAAAAGTACTAATTATATAACAGTTTTATATCTAGTAAAAGATTTGGGCCATGAAAATGAGTACTAATTATTGAAAGTACTAATTAGCGGGCTACACTGTAATATATTAAAAAAATAAATGCATGTACATATTACGTATATAAACAATTAATAATTTAAACAATAAAACAAAAACATTAACCAAACATAAAACAAAGTTTTGTAAAGATAATACTGATGCAAAATTTCATTAACGTATTAAAATCAACAATGAAGAAATAGAGAAAAAAAATTATATTTTAAAAATGATAAATTGTTTACAGATATTATTTTAAACAAGAAAACAATAATACAAGTATAACATACGTGCTCCGTGTGTTTGAACCATTGTGCGATAACATAAAAACAAATAATATGTATAGTGTATATCTTGTTTTTGTACGAGTTAACGCTGTGTTTGATATGTTCATTATGAATCGTCAACATCATAATTAATATGATAACATTTATAACAAAGGTATTTTACAAGTTATTAAATCTATTTTAAAGACCTGTACGAACACTGCTGACTGCATGTCGACATACCGAGAAAACTAATAAAAAGTATAAAAGTGAAAAAAACCTGACCCCCCCCCCCCCTACTGTTTTTATTGCAGATTTTTACGAATCTCGAGACCCATCAAAATTCTCCCCAAATGGCGGATTTCCGCCTTTCGGCGGAAAATTGACACCCCTGTGAAGCGAATAGCGTTACAATTAATGTTTTATTCAGTAACATTTAATAATACTTAAAAGTAAAAACGAAGTCATTCGTTGCGAAATATATGCTAAAAAATGTCAGTTTCATGTACCTTTTCATCTATTTACCCCTTTATACGTGAGAAACTGTTCAACTAATTATTAATCAATTACAGATATTGCAACTTAACTCCAGAGCCCAGTAATAACGTAATATAATACATTTTCAACTGTTAAAAATATTCAAAAAGGACAGTCCACATCGCTTATAGCAATTGACGAAATCAATTGCTAGTTGATAGTGATAAAAATTGTCTATGAAGTAGATCATGTTGTGAGAAATCGACCGTCATTCCAAATTTAGATATTATCAGAACTAATATTTTTCTCAAAACAATTAAAGTGGGTGATTCAATCAACCTCTACTTGAATATATTGTCAAACATACTAACTTAGTACTGCTGGAATTACCATAAAAATAAAAGGAAAAGATCTACAAAAAAAGCAAATGAAAAAAACATAATGGAAATTTCATGAAAATATTTATTAAATAGTTTACCACACGTTATACATAAATACATTGACTGGCATATAAATTATATAATAAAATCTTAGATTCTCTAGAGTCAGTTTTCAGAAGTATCCATAGTTTCCAAGTTGACCGATACATTCAACGTTTTATCCTGGAAATAAAATATAAACAAATAGGTAATATAATACAATTAATTCATAAATGATCTCGAAATAACTTAAGATGAGTAATTTTTAATATTACTTATTTAATTAAATGCAGGTTCTACATATATATTATTATGTTGAAAATAAGCTACCCCCTTCCCAACATTAGGGATACAAATAACATTATCTAATGATTTAACATTTTTACGTAATAAATTGTTACTAAGGATGTAAGACATGCAATTTTTACGTTACTAATATTTATATTTTCAATTTATGTGGTACAATATAGTATATTTATTAAATTGATTTAAATTTTAATTATTGTATAAAAATTATATATATAATAATTATATAAAAATATATGTAATATTACTAAATATTTAACATATTACTAATTACATATGTATACTGAAATAATATTATATTTGCAATATAGTATATTTATTGAATATGTGATATATATTCTGTTGCATTATTTTTTGCTAAATAAATTATGGAAAGATATATATGGGCGTAGACATATATATGATTCATAACTATATTGAAAATTTGATTAATTGATCATGTACAAGTAAATGTTTATAGGTATATTAAATATAATGGCATTTTTATACGCATTCGGCAACGATTTATGTAAAAATTAAAATAGATGTAGCACAACTATTTCAATCAAATAGTGCAATATTGTGATATAATAATTATGAAACACGTTTAATTTTAAAATAGCATTCTAATATTTGTTTGAACTATTATTATAGTATTATATAAATTTACTTCATTATAATAATTAAATATATATCGTAATTCATTATTTAAATGACCATACATATTTTATAGCGTGAATACTGCATGCTTTACATCCTAATGTAAATTGACACATTCTGGAAAATATGCATTTTATATATATTATACGGATAATAGAGTAACAATTATTGAAAAAATTGTCGTGTTTAATTTTTTAATTCAATACATAATATGTTTTGCGTATTTAACAATAAAAACTATTAATGATTTGTTTTATTACTTTAATTTAAAGCTACTCCTGCTATTTGAATTAGTTGCCAGTAAGATGTTAAACTAGGCGATAAATTGTCGTGGGGATAAGTTGCCAGCAACAAATTGCCTAGTGTACCAGGGGAATTCAGCTTACTCAACAGAGTATTTTTGTAACCTTATATATCAAGGTAGCCGCTGCGGTTATTCTAGTTAATTGGAAAATACATAATTGACATAAGAAATTTACTAACTGAGAATACTTTATTCATTATTTTACCTATTTTAGAAATAATAAAATTATGTAATGTAAATTACAAATTTAAAATATACGGCCTGCTCATCCCATTAGTCAAAATTAGGGTGAATTTGTAAAAAATAGAGAAGTAAAAATATTAAAATTTACTTTTTAGGTAACTTCTAAATACCGACTACTTTGGTATTTGGATAAAAAATTCACTTTTCGGGTATAAATCTGCTTTGTATAAGAAAACGAAAAACCAGAAAAAAGTATTTTTTAACTTAATTACTTTAATATATCATAAATTAGGAAAAGTCATGAAAGCACACAAGTATGGTTATAATATTTTCGTTTTAAATAAAGTTTTTTAATGGTTGGTAGCCTCAGCCCGCGGCTACCTTGGTATGAATAAGGTTTACAAAACTAACATAGAAGTACAAATAAAGTCTATAGATTATATGTGAATACTTCACACTTTTTAGACTTTGATATGAGTACTTAAATGGTAAATAATAGTTATAAATAACCTTTCGAATCAGACTATGTGAACAATATTACTAGTTGATTGAAAGAGTAAAATTGGATTTTGCTTGAAATTTGTTACACATAAAAGAGCCCATATAAAGGTTTTATAGTTATATAGGTTATATAATTTATTTATTTTTAATTATAGAATTATAAAAGTTAAATAATATTTCAAAAAAATTCTATTAAAAAATGTTAATGAAAAAATTAATATAAATGTTTTATTAAATTCAAAATAAAGGCACTCTATTTAATCTTTTTGTAAAAATACATTTGATAAATTAAATTTAAAAAATAACTAACCTTTTAATAGTAACTCCACTTTTTTTTTATAAAATTAGCTACTGCTATAATATATATTTCACGAAGTGTACAGCAGTATCTATTTTTTAGATTGCTTGAGAAGAAACAGCGATTTATAAAAGTATTATCTTAAGAATTAATTCCATTTTTTATAATATCTATAATATTAACGACCTCGAAAGTAGAACATAGTGGAAAGATATTGTACAATATTAAAATTTTGTATACAGATACCTTCTAAAGAGTTGTCGAGCTATTTTTATTTTCAAAAAAATTAATCGATTGGTATCATTTTTATGACCTGACTACGTCATAAACTCCAGTTAGGAAAACTATAAGGAAAATAACCATATAATTATGCTATATATTGACCAATAAATGCTATAACTTTTGTTCAGTGCAACTAATTGACTTGATTCTTTTTGCATCTGATTCCAGATCACAAATATATAATAATTTGGTATATTTTTATAATTATACTACTTATATAAATAAGCGATAAGTGGGTATAAATGCTATTTGAATGTTATTTTAAATTGCTGGTTATTTTTATTTTAATAATTCATTTTATTATTCAAGTTAATTGGATAAATTTTACGATAAACTTATTTTTCTATTAATGTTGCAAGTTTTAGCTCCTAATATCATCGGCAAGTATGAAAACCCAGGAGGGGTATAAAATAGTTCAATAATAACGCCATTTTATATGGTATGTTAAAATATTTGAAATTAGATTTGTTATATTTTTTAGTTAGATAAAAGTAATTTAGCCACTGAGTAAAAAAAGGGTCGTATATTACATAGTTACAACTTACCGCAGATGAAAAGAGACGCACTTCAGGAGAGAGAGTGGTGAAACTGACACGTCTCTTCTTGATGTCTTGGTCTTTCTTTTCCTGGAAATGTTTTAATAGCTCTTATAATTAATAGATAGGATGACGTTCACAAAATATTTACCTGTTCGGCTTATTGCAAATCGCCAAAAGTCTACATTTTGTAAGGGGGTGGTGTTAGAAAGGATTATTTTAAAGTTCAAAATAAATTGACATTTATATTAATATTATAATTCAACTTTATTTAAATCGGACATTAATTTAGTATAATCTTTTTGGGGCATTTGTAGACCATAGGTTTTTTTTAATTAAATGTGGTCTCATTTGTGATACTTTTTGAAATAATCACAAGCTTTCTATACTACATCTTACAATGGACTATTTTCAGCTTCATGATAGTGTAGTAAAATTGAAACACAGAAACAAGCGTTATTATAAAAAAAAATATCGAAACTGCAATACTGGACAATAAATCTGATCCTGAACATCCAGTTCAACTATGAAATGAACAATGAGGAATTAATGTTAGTGAATTTTTTTACAAAAAATTAATTTTATCAAATTCAAATAATAAAATATTAAATGGATTAATAATACTGTTTACTTCAAATATTTAAAATATTCTTTTTGAAAATTTACAAAATTTAACGACTTTCTACACAAAATATTAAAAACTCTTGGCTTCTTTAGGGCATTTTCTTGTACCTCAACAGACACAATCGGCGTAGTGGGCACCGGGCGGTGGGGGGATGCAGTGGCGGCGGCGGAGGGTGACGCCTGATTCTCATCGATCCTGGTGAGCACAACCTTGGCCGCAAAGGGCGGCACAACCATAACTGGCGACCCGAATAGACTGCCACCCACGGTTTCCAGGGGTGCCGGACTCGTATCCAAGGTGATTAGGGAGACACGACGTTTGGCCGCCTTGGGAGTGGTCATCTGATTGCTGTTGGCAGCTGGTGGGGTTCCAGTTGTCGCCTTAGACACGGCGGGTGGAGGAGTGGCCAACTGGCTGTTGTCAGGTCGTGTTGTCATGGAGACTGGCGTGAATGTCGGGGTTGCAGGGGATTGCTCGCGATTTGATCTGTGAGTAGGAGGTATAGACGTTGGTGCAAACTTTTTATTAAAACTTATTTTAAACACACTTTTCTAACTAATTATTTTATTTGTTATGTCCTATTAAATTAAACAAATCGGGAACATAATAATAAAAATTCGTTTAGTTTGAAAAGCAGTTTGACGTAAACGCTAATTTTTATATAGTGTAGATATCGCCATGCTTAGTCACTTTCGTCAGTATGTCATGTTGAGGACGATAAGATATACATTTAAATATATTAAAAATTACTGTTAATTACGTTTTTATTATTTTATATTATCCATTATATATATCCATTGGGAACGGGATGGCCGAGTGGTTAAGACGCTGGTTTGCGGATGCCAAGGGTGTTGTCTCGGAGCAGGTTCGAGCC